>CP135553.1:9372476-9447539 GCA_032402905.1 Khaya senegalensis | reverse complement strand
AATAATAATAATAATAATAATAATAATAATAATAACAATAATAGACAAACTAAGTTATCTTAATTTAAATTTTAAATAATGATATAATTTTTTATCAATTAAATAGTAAATTTTATAGTTTATAAAATAATTAATTATCTCATTTTATTGTTGAATAAATAAAAATCACATTATTACTTGATATAAAAATAAAGATAGTAAAAAAAATTTAATTTAAAAATTTATACCTCCAAATTTATTTTTCTTTTTTAATAAGAATATATTTTAAATTATTTATATTAAATAAGTCATAAATTCTATCAAAATGATCAAATTACCTTAATTTTATTGACTTTGATCCGATAATATAAAAGTACGTGACTTAAAATTAGAGGTTATTTTAGTTATTTGATAGGACTAACATATATAATACAAATGTACAAATTAAAATTTTGGTTTTGAAGGCTAGAAAATAAAAGTACTAGAGTTGTAGTAAGTTAATTATCCAAATATGAAATTACGAAAATCTCCCTTCTTTTTTTTTTTAATTTGGATTGTTTTTCCTATTTAGCGTACATTCTTATTCTGGAATGTATATTCTTTTACACTAAAATACCGTATTGTACTCTTCATCGAAAGGAGACGACGGTGATGATGCTAAAGATGGAGGGGAATACTTCACGACCAGCTTGAATTCAAGAGGCCTGAAATGATGACAAAAAAGTTAGCCATGCCGCGAGCTCTGGCTAGCAATAAAGATTACATAAGTCATAACTTAAAAGCCTGTGAAATCTCATGTAACTTAAAAGTGAGTTTGGATTATATCTTATTATAAGTGTTTTGTTCTCTTAACTAGCGTGAAGATTTTTGGGTTCAAGACTTGAAATTTTGGGTGCTAATAACAAAATTGTAAAAGGTTAAAATCGAGTTTGTTGTGCCACCCTAAGTCATTAAAGTGAGCATATCATATTAGTTGATTGAGTCATCTCAAAATTATTACATCTCAATAAAATGATGTCAAAATTTAGTATTTATTTTTTGCTAAACTAAAATAAAAAGAGTGATATTAGACAAACTAAATTATTACTCTATTTTGTATTTCAAATAATGGTAAATTTTTTTAATTGAATGATAATTTTTATAATCTTTAAAATAATTAATTATCTCATTTTATTGTCCAACACACGAAAGTTACCTTGCTAGATGACTTAAAAATTAGAATACGTTTTAAAAAATTTAATTTAAAAATACGCACCTCCGAGTTTACTTTACTTTCTAGTAAGGATGTATTTTTTTTCTTATTTATATTAAATAAGTCATAAATTCGAGAGGCCTGAAACGATGACAAAAAAGTCAGCCATGTCGCGAGCTCTCGCTGGCAATAAAGACTACAGGTCTGCGTTAATGGAGGTTGAGGTGTAGATTTCGATTAATCTGGCCAAGATGTTGGAACCGATGATCGATCCAGCACGTGGGGGAACAAGAAGGCAGAAGCTTCAAGTGTTGAAGAAGATGGCATGGTATGTGGAGTTTGTCGAGAAGAGATGAGGAAGGAAGAGCCATGGAGGATTGCATGCATGCATTTCATGATTCTCTTATTCTTGAGTGGCTGAAGACTAAGGATACTTGTCCTCTGTGTACAACCACATTCAAGCATAAGATATATATATATATATATGTGTGTGTGTGTGTGTGTGTGTGTGTGTGTGTGTGTGTGCGTGTGTGGGTTTTTTTTTTTTTAACTCTTAAGCAAGTTATTGAATTATTAAGTTTGCCGAGTTTAATATTAAATTAAAAAGTAAGTTAAATTTTGACTTTGTTAAGACGGTATGTATCCTTTGTCTTTGTAACAATAGCATGCATTACATGATGAACCAAGGGTTAACAATTTCGAAGACAACAATATTATTCTTTCAAACACATGCAGGTGCAGATAGTTTTGTAAAAATTTACGTAATGAATGCAATTTTATTAATATTTTTTAGGAATAAATCAAACTTCTTGTAATGTAGTTACTGTAGAATTTTTTGTCGCTTGAGAGAAGAAATGGAGAAAGGAGAAGTTAGAGGCATGCGAAATTGTTAACGTTGGTTCTTGTATAACGAGTGTTCACTCTACTTTAAAAATGAGTTTGAAGTAGAGTGAATCGTATGCGAGAAGAAATGGAGAAAGGAGAAGTTAGAGGCATGGAGGACCGCATCCATACGTTTCGTGATTCTTGTATTCTTAATTGGCTCAAGATTAACAGTACTTGTCCTCTGTGTAGAACGACATGCAAGTCTAAGAAACTGCATTTTCAAGACATCGAGATATAACTTTATGTATATATTGCTAGGGATTTGTCGTAAACTTTTGACAATTTTGTGTTCTGGATGCGTTTTTGAAACACTCGTTATTCTTTGTTAATGATAAACTTGGATGGTCTCTGTGACTGATGACTACCCTTTGTTTCTATAAAAGCTTCGAATCATTGATGACAAAGGAGTCACAGCATACAGTGATGATCAACTTTGTTTTCAGTACATCTACAATGTTGTAGAACCTAGCTGATGAGAGTTTCAATCAGAATTATAAACTCAAAAGGAGGTAAGAAACAAAAAAGAGTTTTATACATGTATAAACAGCTTGGTATTACACAGGTAAAACCAGATTGGTTGCCACAAAAATATTATGAGGTTGGTCCTGATTGTAGTAATGTTAACTAACAGAGCTTCCCATGTTAGAATTTTGTAAGCATATGAAACACATTTTGTACAACCTCATTGTTGCTGATTGGTGCATGAAGAGGTGAAGAAGAAGAAGTCAATTTGACTTCTTCATACCAAAACCAAAAAGCAATATTAATTGGTGCATGTGGGCGGAAGGAAAACCGACTTTGAAAACTCGAATTTGGATTGAATTACGCCAAGCATTAAAGCGGCAAGTGAGGCGGCAAGAAAATGAATTTCATTGAACAAGGTGCGGCAGATATTCCTACAAACAGATGACTTTCTCACTTCAGTTTTTCTCATTTCATTTAATTTCAGTTTAATTTTTCTCCTTCCCATAACTTCTCAATTTTTTTTAGATTATTATCAAAACTCTGCTTGAGAATATTCTTTAAAATATTCGAGAGAGTTATATTGAGTAAGAAATAGTAACTCATTTTTCATAGTGAATTTTTTCTTTTTACCCGTAATTTTTACTCCAATTTATTTGAAAATTTTCACAAAAATTCTGTATTATTTATTTTTCATCTTCTATTATTATTATTATTGTTGTGTGATAGGTACTGTATCTTAAATATTGTGAAAAATTAAGTCTTCTATTTATATTATATTTTATTGTTGTATTTATATGATTAATAATACCACCTTAATTATGAAAAATTAAGTCTCTTGTATACATAATAATTATTTTGAATTTTATTAAGAGATGCAGTTAAAAGTCCTAGAGCATCACACTCACCATATCCTGATATGGCGTATAGGAATTTGTGAGATGATCGTGAGCAGCCAGCCTATCTAACACTACCAATTATCAACTGCCTATTCCTCAATCCATAGAAGAACTAGTTTCTGATGTTTCATCCTCACTAAAGCTACATGGCATGCCGGCGGCAGATCTAGAATGGAGTTAGAATGCTGTTAGCTGTTTTAACTGAAATATTCAAAAAAGGAAAACATATCAAGATACCTATAAACTTTCAGCTTTTGCAGCAATGAAAAAGTATCCTAAATTCTTAAGTGGTAAGAGAAGTGCAAAATCAACCAAGAGCAGTAGTCAAGCAACCAAAATTAAGAAACAGTCAAACGAATTGAAAAACAAAGTGTTGATATGGAGAGAGAAGAGGTGGTGAAACCATAGGCTTCCTCTCTTAAATTTCCCATCAAAGAAAGATGTCTTAACAAACAAGCCCAAACAACTGCTACTTTTTTTCTTTAATTTTCTTTCTTGGTTTCTAGTAATTTTTCAAGTTAAGCTAAATAAACAACTACCATTGATCGAATTAATAGAAAAGGCCCTTGTTTTGTCCCTTGAAATTTGCTGAATGCGCATCTTCAGTGACATCATGCCTCTGCTATTTTTGTTAAACAATGAAACAAAATTGTCGTTGTACACTAGTTAAATTTACAATTAAAGTTGAAACAGAAAAAGAAAGAATTAAATTTTAAAACTAAAGTTGAAACAGAAAAAGAAAGAATTAAAATTTAAAATTAAATAATAATAATTTTAGAAATATGTTGAGATTCACCTTTTTGACGGAACCGACTGATTGATAGATATTAGGGTTGGAAAGATCGATGCATTTAAAAGAAGTAAATTGCTTCTCTTCAATGCATAGATCCTTCCAACCTTAATGAATTAGGCTTTAACAATTCTCTTAAAGATGGAAGGAAGAAGAATGGTAGAGAGATAAAGCAACAAGGGTGTATTTATACTACATCAAGCCAACCCTTCGTACTCAACTACCAATTAATTGCATTGCTCAAGCAATATTTTAAACAATTTTACCTTTAAAAATAATTAAAATATGAGTATATTATTAAGAGATTTGAGTATAATACAGTTTATTTTTACTTATGTTGCATATTTTAATAAAAACTTAAAATATAAAACATAAAATTAAAAATGATTAACATAAAATTTAAAATAGATAACATAAAAAGTATAATTAACATAAAATTTAAAACAAATGACATAAAAAAAAATTTAAATCGTTAAATATAAAAATTAAAATAATTAATATAAAATTTATAAATCCGATTATAAAACTTAAAATATTTAACGTATTGTGCAGTTAGACCCTTAAGATATGTAATTGATATAACTATTTGTGTACAAAAACGTCCAAAAATCACCAATCTTTATGTGAGGACACCCTTGCCATGTTGTATTTAAAACGTTGAATAAGACCTTCCTATGTAAGAACAACCTACGTACAATTGTCTTTCCATCAAACATCAGCAATAAAAAATAAAATAAAATCTACCCTATTGTTGACTTATCAAAGTGTCCATCTTATTACATGTGATCTTTATTGTCACGTTTGGGTTATTAGCATTAAAATGTCCACGTTGAATAATATTTCAAATTAAAACCACGTGAATTAAACTGTCACTGAAGCTAACAACTTAATTTATTTATCCATCCAGCTTATTTTATTCAATTAAAAAGAGGTGGATGAGTTTAACCATTATGGCAAATTATAAATTACAATTAATAATATATTAGATTTTATTCCACTATTATTTTTGTTTGTATCGTCTTAAAATTCTCGAATTTCTTTACTTTTTCATTCTTTCGTCTTCTAAAAACACTTCAAATTATTATACCGTTGTCTAAATTTTTACATTTATGACTTAAATTTTATTATTTTAAAGTTATTTTGATTTGCACTTGTTTTATTCTTATTAATAAACTCGTTAATAAAAAATCTATAATCATTTTTCTTATGTATTTTTTAAAATTTATAATTCTTCTTAAAAATATTAAAATAATCTTTGTTTGAACACCTCTCTGTCTTGATTCAAAATTTCAAATAAATCCCTCTCCTTATACACCATTATTTTTTAGTTTAATTTTTTTTAATAATACAAATTTAATGGGTGTGTCCTCTATTTCTTTTCATTTAACTTTTTTTTTATTTACTTTGAAATATATATATATATATATATGGATTCAATTTGACTTTAATTGGAAAGAAAAATTAAAAAAAAAAAACCCAATGAAAAAACATAAAATACATAAAAGAAATCAAAATCCAAACTCAAGAAATTAAATTGTAAAATAATTGAGTTTTGGTACGGTTTGATTTTGAAAAAAATCAAATCGAATTTGTCCAATCCTAAACATTTTAAGATGGTATCACTAGACAGGTGAATATAAGAGGAGAACAAAGTAAAAGTGATTAATCCTCAATTTTGTGCTTCATATTTATATGACAGAACAAAATTTTTCATAAAAAAATATATTTATCACAAATAAATTTATAAAAAATAAACAGTATAATTATATGAGTTTATTGATGATTTTTTTTTTACCTATTTTAATTAATTGAATTTTTATAGTCCATTTAGTTTAGTTCATTATTAAACAGATGTTGTATATTGTCGAAATAAAAAAAAAAAAAGTTATCAAAATACGTAACTTTTATAGGTTATGATTTTTATTAATATTTAAAACTTTTATCCTACACAAGTTTTGATTTAAAACCACTAAATCTCAACAGCAAATGAAGCCAAAGTTTAGTATTATTTTTCACTAAACCTAAACAAAAATAATAATAATAGGCAAACCAAGTTATCCTAATATAAATTTCAAATAATGATATGATTTTCATCAATTAAATATTAAATTTTATAGTTTATAAAATAGTTAATTATCTCATTTTATTGTTGAATCAATAAAAATCACTTTACCACTTAAGATAAAAATAAAAATATTTTTAAAAATTTAATTTAAAAATTCACACCTCCGAATTTACTTTTCTTTTTGAATAAAGATATATTTTGAATTATTTATATTAAATAAATAATAAATTCTATCAAAATGATTAAATTACTTTAATTTTATTGATTCGACCTGATAATATAAAATTACGTAACTTAAAATTAGAGGTTATTTTGATCATTTTGATAGAACAAAAATATATAATACAAATGTACAAATTTAATTTTTTGTCTTGAAGGCCAAAAAATAAAAGTACTACAGTTGTAGCAAGTTGATTATCCGAACATGAAATTACGAAACTCTCCCTTTTTTTTAATTTGGATTGTTTTTCCTCTTTGGTGTACATTCTTATTCTGGAATGTATATTCTTTTACACTACAAATACGGTATTGTACTCTTCATTGAAAGGAGACGACAGTGATGATGCTAAAGATGGAGGGGAATACTTCACTACCAGCTTGAATTCGAGAGGCCTGAAACGATTATCAAAAAGTTAGCCATGTCGCGAGCTCTGGCTAGCAATGAACTCTACAAGTCTACGTTAATGGAGGTTGAGGTGCAGATTTCGATTAATCTGGCGAAGGTGTTGAAGCCGACGATCGATCCAGCACTTGCGGGAACAAGAAGGCAGAAGCTTGAATGGTTGAAGAAGATGGGATGGCATGTGGGGGTTTGTCAAGAAGAGATGCAGAAGAGAGAGGATGGAAGAGCCACGGACGTTTCATGATTCTTGTATTCTTAAGTGGCTGAGGATTATGAATACTTGTCCTCTGTGTAGAACCACATGCAAGCCGAAGAAATATAATTATATGGTTCAAACGTCTCTGAATTTTCTTGAATTTGTTGGCTTTCAGGCGAGTTATTGAATTGTTATGTTTATCGAATCTAATATTAAGCTGAAAAATAAGTCAAATTTCAAAACTAAATCAATCGTCATCGCCTGTCTTTCAGTGCCTACGATGCAATAATATGTATTACATGATGAACGAAGGATTATCAATTTCGAAGACGACAATATTATTCTTTCAAGCCTTCTGTAAAACCAGTAAAAAGATGAGTGTTGATCATAATTTCTTTTGTCTTATGTTAATCACCGCATTCAGCTCATATTAAAGAAATTAAGGAAATAGATTTTGTATTTTTAAGATTCAAGAATGTGTTAGAAAATACATGCACGTGGAGATAGTTTTGTAAATATTCAAGTGATGAATGCAATTATTATTAATAATTTTCTGGAATAAATCAAACTCCTTGTAAATGTAGTTTCTGTAGAATTTCTTCCCTATTAATTTCGTATTATAATATTACCAATTGCAAAAAATAACTATAATTTTTTTTTTTTATATTATGACAAGAAATATTATCAATCGAACTTATTATTATTATTATTAGTATCTCTATCTTATATTTTTAGTGTTGGTTTATTTTTTCAATAAACAAATACTATAAATAATAATATATTTATGCATATCTATCTATTTATACTTTCAAACGAATATATTTTGACAGGAAGATATGAATATGACTAAAAATTTAAACAATTATAATAAGAATAAAAAATATTTTTTTTTATATTTTCACTCAAAATTATGTCGCATATATTGATATGACATGATTAGAAGAAATTAATTATAATAAAAATATAAAATATATTTTTATGTCTTTATTTAAAATTATTTAAATGATGAATTAAATAAAAAAAAAAGTATTAGAAATAACTATAAATAAATAAATTACAAAAATAAATAAGTGAATTAAAATGAGAGCAGATGATTTTTTTGACTTTTGTTAATCTTATCATGTATTTCTACATGATAATTTTTCCATAATACATAAATAAATAAATTATTATATTCGGTTCCCCTTCCAATAAGGAATAATATGAGATCATACTATGTAAGTATGGATACACAGCGAGAATTCACTTTCAGTAGATTAGATAATATACGATTATTGATTCTCTTCTCTGCAAAACATACATATCTAGCCATGGAAGATATGGTCATGAACGAGCTGGAGATTGCGATATCGAAAGCCGAGTTATTCTACAGACTTTGGCAACTGGAACCATTACTCAACGCTTGACGGTAATTCATACGAGCTTGAATTTGAAAGGCTTGAAAATATGACAAGAAAGTTGGCCATGTCGCGAGCTTTGGCTGCCAATAAAGATTACAAGACCATGTTAATGGAGCTGGAGTTGCAGGTTTCGATTTACTAGGTCAAGTTGTTGGAGCCGACGATCGATCTAGCACTTGCAGGAACGAGATGCTTCAAGGTTGAAGAAGAGTAATTGTATGTAGGGTTTGTCAAGAAGAGATGGAGAAAGGAGAAGAAGTTACAGCCATGGAGGACTGCACGCATACGTTTCGCGATACCAGTCCTCCGTGTAGAACGACCTGCAAGCCTAAGAAACTGCAGTTTCAAGACATCTAGATATAACTTTATATATGTATATATTGCTAGGGAGTTGTAAACTTTTGACAGTTTTGTGTTCTGGATATGTTTTGTGACCACTCGTTATTCTTTGTTAATGATAAACTTGGATGGTCTCTGTGACTGATGACTACCCTTTGTTTCTATAAAAGTTTCGAATCATTGATGACAAAGGAGTCACAGCATACAGTGATGATCAATTTTGTTTTCAGTACATCTACAATGTTGTAGAACCTAGCTGATGAGAATTTCAATCAGAATTATAAACTCAAAAGGAGGAAAGAAACGAAAAAGAGCTTTATACATATATAAACAGCTTGGTATCACACAGGCAAAACCAGATTGGTTGCCACAAAAATTATGAGTTTGGTCCTGATTGTAGTAATGTTAACTAACAGAGCTTCCCATGTTAGAATTTTGTAAGCATATGAAACACATTCCTCTACCGTACAACATCATTGCATCCTGATCTGGCGTATAGGAATTTGTGAGATGATCATAAGCAGCCAGACTATCAAACACTACCAACCATCGACTGCCTATTCCTCAATCCATAGAAGAACTAGTTTCTGCTGTTTCATCCACACTGAAGCTACACGGCATATCACCAGCAGATCTAGAATGGAGTTAGAATGCTGTCAGCTGTTTTAACTGAAATCTTCGAAAAAAGAAAACATATGGAGATACCGGTAAACTTTCAGCTTTTGTGGCAATGAAAAAGTATCCTAAATTCTTAAGTTGTAAGAGAAGTGCAAAATCAACCAAGAGCGGTAGTCAAACAACCAAAATGAAAAAAGGGTCAAACAGATTGAAAACAAAGTGTTGATAGAGAGAGAGAGAAGAGGTGGTGAAACCATAGGCTTCCTCTCTTAAATTTCCCATCAACAGGAAACAAAATTAATTTGACAGATGCCTTAACAAACGAGCTCAAACCACCACTACTTTTCATTCCAGGTTTCTTTCTTGCTTTGTAGTAATTTTTCAAGTTAAGCTAAATTAACAACTGCCTTTGATCCAATTAATAGAAAGAGCTGTTATTTCACCCTTTAAATTTGCTAAATGCAAATCTTCAGTGATATCTTGCCTTTGTTATCTTTGATGGTTTGTCATATTCTCTCAGCCAAAATTGTTCTTTCTGTTTAACAATGAAACAAAATTGTCGAAATTTTATGTTTAGGTGCACCAGATATTATTCACAGCGTAGATAACTCTTTGTGAATTATATGTTAATAAAGTTAAAGAAATAATGCTATGCTTGTGTTTCCTTTTATCAATCGTGTTGATGGGATGGGATCAAATACATCGAGCAAACTTTATAACTTATCCAAGGGCACACATATAATTTCAGAGACTTCATCTGCAAATACAATCACCAGAACCAACAGCTATCATAATATCTAAAGGAAAACCAAAGGAATTATCCATCAGAAAACAATAGAGACAAGACATGCACACAACATAATGTAGGCACACCCATGCTTGAAAACAAGTAAAGAATTAAATTTGGAATGCAGGAATTTATACTAACCCTTTAATTTGATTTGTCCATCTCGGGATTTCAGCATATGAAGTTTTGGCCATATAATCTTGCTGAGGAAACTCAACTTTTGCTCGTTTTGCAACCTTCAAAGTCTGAGTTTAAACAAGGAGGGGAATCAAAAGTAAATCAGAAAAACTATTTTCATCAACAGACACGTGTCAAAATGTCAGTAACAGGCTGAACTCACAGTCATTTCATTTGCAGGATGGGCCTTCACTTTTATAGGATCACATGGCCTTTTCATTGCCTTCTTCTCTCCAAAGAGTTTCTTAACCTGCAAATATGTGATTTAAATTATTATTGTACAGACCAAATCCTATCAAAAAGAATGTTGGTCTGGAATTACAGAAGATATGTTAAAAAATACATAAAGCTACAACAAGACCTTTGCCATCTTTTTAGATGATCCTCTCTCCTCCGCATCAAGCGACTTACTGCTCACCATAAAATTTGAAAATTTAGGCATGCATTCACTGTTTTGGCCAATCTTAGCACTAACAATATGATCATTATGCAAAAAAGGCTTTGCTTCTTCACTATTAATTTTACCACCATAGGAATCATGATGGTTCATAACAGAATCTAACCCCTTCCATACAGCACTATTCTTGGAACTCGAGCTGTAACCCTGGTTGTTATCGTAAACAGGGGATTCTCCATCATCAACCTCATACATGTCCAAGCTAGACTTTGGGCAAGGGGAAGAATTAAAATAATGAAGTATAGGAGACTTTTGTTTCCTTTGATGGTGAGATTTTGTGTCCTTATAATCAGATCTGCGCTTGCCATTAAGATTTTTCCCAATATATGAATCCTGAAAGTCCATCTTCGAACCATCCACTTCAAATCGCTGCAATGACATGAAACAGAACAAAACAGTAAGAAACATCTTATATACATACATTGCTCGGCTTCCAAACAAACTATTATTTCAAAGCCAGTCATGTCTGTTGTTCTTTCAATTTAACACAAATCCATGTGAGGGTGGAATGAAATCCTAAAAGCATTCTCGGTGTTAAAAGTTGAATCTCATGGATTCAATTATTCTATTTATGCAACAGAAATGTAGAGGTGAAGTCATATTTTTACAATTTTTTTTTATTTTTGGTTTGGCTCTCTTTCACAATAGTCTGCTTGCATCAGAAACTATATTTGTTGTAGTGAGTAGTACAATTTTACACAAATTAATTCTTCCTAATTTTCCATGCCTAGAAACAAGGTCAAAAACTAGCAAAAAGAAGAGATCAGAGGATAAAATATAAGAATTCATCTTAAGGTCAGCTTACAGTGCAAAAAGCATGTTCCTTTTCAATTTCAGGAACATCCACTGAATGGGGCTGTCTGGAATTCCCAACATAGATTGGCTCTGTCATATGTTTACGAAACAGGCATAAGAATTCTAAAACATAAGGATCCAAGATAAAAAAATTAAAAAAGTTGCAGTTAATCTAGTTATCAGGAATTTGTATGTAAAAATAAAGTAATCTGTTAAATCAAAGAAACCAACATTTTAATAAAGAATAATTGTGCTTATCCATTCAAAAGCATCCACTCTTGCATACTCTCTGTTATAAGTCTTTTGGTAGTTTATTCAAGTCCAGTACCAGGTCAGTTTTTTGCGTGTTATAGTGTAAGGATTCTATTTTCTTTCAATTGTTGAGTAACTTGGGTTTAAGGACCAAGTACATTGGGAATTTAGGAAACTTGGTACACAGACTGCTGAAGAATGGAACACTTCATACAGCTGCCCCATGAGGGGAGTTGACGGTGGAATTTGGTGAAACAAAAAGACAGCTAAATGTTTTCCTTCTTCCTTTTTATTCACTTTTAACTAATATTGTTTACACACTAAACCTATTAGTTTGTTGAATTTGAGCCTCAATTCCTAGAACTTGCAGACACTTATTTAGAGTAAGATTTACATTAATCCACTTTTAACTCTTTTATAGTTGTTTTTGAGTTGTATGCATCAGTTTCTGACTGTAGGATGTACCAACACACATACAAGAATGAACAAATATATTAATTATAAATACATACATCTTGCAAGCAAACAAATCAAGTTAAAATTCCCAACCTGAATATGAATATACAATCCAACGTGTCAAAATATCTCCAACTAAAAAGATGTCATATAAACAAACAAATTAAGGAAAGCAGAAGATATAATCTAAGAATCTGAAAGGGAATTTAACAAATATAGAGACAAGCTGAATGGGTTAGAATCTAAGATCAATAACACTGCTAAAATACAAAACCACAAGAAAACATCCTATAAATAAATCAATAGCATAAAAAAATTTCAACATTCCAGCCAAAAGTGAAAAAAGAATGGTTATCCAGTTATTCATGGCATTCACACCTAAAAATCTACAGTGAATACATCTTGTGCTCAAACATTAAGCAAACCTGGTGTGACACCTTGAACTCTTGACTGCGTGAAAACTCAATATAGAAAATCAACTAATATACTTGAGTTCAAATTGAAGCTTGCATGCCAGCAACTCTAATTTGTTTCCTTTAACCCACAAGCATACAACTGTTTATATTGTATCACCAATTACACATTGAACCTTGATAAAAGTGAGTCAAAATCAAAGGAACTTCAGCTGCATTACTTAAACATAAACATGAATACTCTGTAAAATACAACTTTCATGATTGTCATAAAACTTTGACACTGGTCCTTGTAGAGATGTTGCCTTAAAAATGAATGTTAGGGTTTTTCTCTTTTGGAAACTCTGATGTCTATTATATAAACACAAAGGAGAAATATCATCTTTAAAATAAAATAGAATCCATGCACTTCCACCACAAACTTTCTTAGAAAAGATCTATTTCTTGTTGCTTAAAGCTAATCACATTAATGGGTAAACAACTCCTTCACTCTCAATTCAAAAACTTCAACAAAGAAAAGAGACGAAATTTTTTTATATGATTGACCTCAAGACATCCAATAGCTTAACTGACAAAATTTGACCCAAAAAAAGTTAGGCATCCCATTCTAACAGCACCAATGGAAATTGTTAATATTACATTTAGATATAAGCAAGATGACTTACCATTGACCAGATCACCACTTTGCAACTCAAATGCACCAGGAGGAAGTGGATCAAATTCAACACCAAGTGGTGGACCATCCTCCCGATAATGCAGTCCCAGTTGCCTTTTAACAGCACTAATAGCAACATTTTCAGTTTCACCCTTCACTTTCAAAAATCCTGACGGCTTATATTCCTTACTTTTGGCACCATTGCGATTTACAGGTGCTACTGCTCCATTTTGTCTCATGTATTTAGATGTTTCCATAGCATAAGGATCATCACCTTGAGAATAAAGCCTATCTTGCAAGAATGAGCTGCTTTCTGAAGATGTATCATCCCTTCCACTAGCATGTGCTGTATACTGACTCCTATGATCATAAGCAAGGTCTGCTGCAGGAAAATCATGACCATAGAGCATCCGACTTTGAACCTCCCTCGGATCAATGCTCCTATAATCCCCTTGTTTAGTGCTCCCACATGAATCTTGCCTGAGGCCACTCCCACGATCTTGAATAACACCACTTGATCGATCTTGTCGTCCACCAGCAAATGCTTCATCACCTGACAATCTTTTTTCTTTTAGGCGCCTGTGGCAAAACCATCCTGATACTTGCTTTTCTGTCAACCCTATCTGCTCTGCAAGCTGCGATTTCATTTCTTCCGTTGGATATTTGTGCTCTACAAAAGATTCAAAAATATTTCCTCTCAAAACATAACTGACACAGCCTAGCACAATGCATTAAAAATTAAAGTACGATAAGTAAAAGCGACAGTACCATTATAGAACTTTTCCAAAGCCATAACCTGAGCTGGAGTCTTGTACCGCCTTTTCATATTTTTCTCCAAAGATACTTTATTTTCTTCAGAATGCCTTTCACTTGAATCTAAAATTGATAACATATATATATATATATATTAGTTATATAAACGATAGCAAGATGGAAATATAAACATCAACGTATGTTGATCACCCACTAACTGCTAGGCTTGACAAATAGAAACCCAACTCCATTTCATATACTGAATCAAGTTTAATGGAAAGAAGAAAATAAGCACATAAGAGCTTGGGGAGAGCTTACTTTACTCAAGAACTTTATGCCTTTAGATTACCTATTGGCTTTACACACATCTTGTTCACCACTTTCTTCACAATAAGCTATATGTATTGATCATATTACACACAACATGGTTCATCACATCCTCAACCAAAATTCTTATCGGCATCACTGTAGTTTACTAGCATCTCACTACATCAGTATGCAGAGCAAAAGGTTCATCAATACAATCCTCTCATTAGCCCAAAAGTATTGCAAAATCAATGATTCCCATTCCCCTGATCTTAAGAACCCCTAAGCTCTCCTGTTTCTGGAGGGAAGGAAAAGGAAAAGAAACAGAACTTATAATACCAATTAATTTATTTTTTAATTTTTTTATTTAAATTTTAGGGAAGCCCATTTAGGCCCATGGGGTAGGCTTACAGGCCGTGCCAAGCCTCTCTTTCTATGCAGGCCCAGCCTGGCCTGGCCAAAAGCCCATATGGGCTCCATTTTCGCCACTCCTAGCGAAAATGTAGATAGGATCAACAAAAGAAAGAGGGGAAGGGCACTTATCAATCATTTGTCCAATTTAGTAGATAAGATATAAAGGAGAAAAAGAAGATGATCATCACTTTCTACATTTTAACAGGTCAAAAATGAGCATGAAGATAAAAACTAGTATATAATAATTTGATGATTATATGGTCAACTTTAATAAGTTTGTCCTTCTTTCCAGACATCTAGGACAAAGGTAAAAGATAAAAACTATTTTCCTCTTACAGTAGAACCTTGTTCTTTCTATCATCTATGAATATATTGATTTTTGTGGGTTCAAAAAGATTGAACGTACTCCCCCATTCCTTCTAAGCTCCAACTTGTCATTTCTTTCCACTCAAATATGTAAATGGTTTTTCCTCTGTAATATTTGTCACCACTCCACTCCTTTGCCTCATATTTCCCTCTAGTGAAACAAGTGCATAGTTGTTATCTATGTTGTAAACCCAACACAATCGAACCCTTTTACTTTCTCAAGTGTGGCCACCATCTCCTATCCCTTCCAGGGGCATGCCTTTCATTCCTGGAAAACCCTTAATTTATCATTGAAAACTGAATCACTTAAGTAATTCATATCTTCCTCATTGTCAAATTACTAACAGGCTCACAACCTTTAGAGTCCAAAAATGACACAACCAAGGATTATTCTCAGAATCCAAAAAAAGCAGGGAAAGAATCTAATATCATCCACCTTGTTGCTTGAGACGCCTCTTGCTAGTGCACAGCAAATATGTAGGACTAAATGCCTGCATGAATCAGTGTTGCATGGGTAGCAGTGCAAAGTGCTTCGTGTTCATGTGCCACTTAGTTTGGGCTCTATGCTACCCGTCAAAGATTAGATTGCTCCCCTCCTGACAGCTTAAGCTTTCAAGTGAGATGATGAGCACCCAATCCTATTAGTCGTGAACAAGACACCTTCATTTAACACTCATTGTTTAAATCACATAGCATTGCACTGGCAAGAAACTCTTACCATTTGAAAAACCTTCTAGACCAATTCTCAAATGAAACATTCAAAGAAGTATATGAAATTCTAACCACGGTAAACTAAAAATTTATAATTCTGATGGTCTTAACTTCAAATAGATGCCAAACAGAATTTACATCACAATAAAGAAAAACAGTTTGTAGGTTTACTAGCAGTACCATAGAGGTAAATTTCACACTTCACAACCAGCATTTGTGAACAACAGATCATTTCATACAACCGCTACAATTGACGCACAAATTGTTCAACAGCTATACGAACAGACCAGCACATGGGTATAGAACCAGTCTTTTCAATCTAAATCATAAAACAATTTAAGAGGAAGAGACAAACAAAAAACATACAATAACTACACGGCCCACAACTCAACAAGCCCAGGATACAAAATTTCAGACTCTATTGTAATTGACAAACAGATCATCATAGGTCAATGTTCTGCAATGCAAGCAAACTTCAAACATCAGTAAAAATTAGAATCACCCACGAAAACAGAAACTAAACCTTGAAATGGCAGAAACTCAAGATAAAATTCATAAATTCATCAACAAAAACGAAACACCCAGATACCGAAAACGATTCCAGACTACGAAAAAATACGAACATATATACCTTCCATGGCTAGTGAATTTTTTAATAATCTTGTGTCTCTTTCTCTCCACAAAATTGCCTCTGATTGGCTCAAAAAATGAAACCCACTAAAACCCAAATGCAAAATCGGTTACATGAACTCGTCTCTCGTCTCTCTCTCTCTCTCCTCCAATCAATTCATGTTTCAAGAGATAGAGAATTTATGGTAAAAGGTAGTGGAAACGTAAGAAGAACTTCTTCAAGTTCTGATGTTATTGATTCCATTTGCTTTTCTCTTATAAATTCAAAGAGATGTTATTGTTGAGTTTTCTTTTCTTGTTGTTCTTAGTTAAATCCAAAATTAGGCTCTTTTAATTCAGGTTAATTGTCTTCTTAATTATTATTATTATTATTATTATTATTATTATTATTCTTTTGGGGGATTTGTCAGAACTCAGACTGAGAAGGAACCAAAATAGAGCAAAGCAAGCAACCAGTGTCCATTAACAACATCATGCTGTCACACACACACACACACGCAGGCCTAATCGTCAATGGGCTGGTCCAGACCCCTACTGTAAATTTGCACACTGTGTTAGTTCTAAATGTAGTATTTTCCCAATTTTTAGATTTGTTTTATCATAAACCTAGAAACTGTAAACACTTTTTTAAGACATTTAAATTATTTTGTCATAATTTTATAACGATATTTATAATGTTAGTCATTAATTAATAACAAAAACAACTCAAACAATCGTTCAATATTACAATGAGTAGCAATTACAAGATTGGTACGAAGGTGAATATCACAATATTACATTTACCCGAGAATAATAATAATAATAAAATTCATCACTTTAATATGAAAAAAAATGGGGAAAGACAGTGGAACAGTGCAATAAAAGTTGTTCTTTTGAAAAATATATTTGATTGGCCTTGTGCTAGTGCTAATGCTAATGCTATAGAAATTTGATCCATCATCGGGAGTCCTTTGTCGATTCTGCCGTTACTTCATATTCAACTATCAGAATGCTTTGGCCAGATTCAGTACACATTTTGCTCAGAACAAATACGAAATTACAGTTCCGAAAGGGAAAATTTTTCTTCTCAAGAAAGGCATAACATTACAGTTCTAAAACCAGTATAAACGTTTCAAAAAAAATAAAAATAAAATAAATTGGGAATATATCTAATGCAGGGGGTTCTCGCTGTAAGATGCTAAAGAGTATTATTTCTCACTTAATTCAAAAATCTGTTACAGTGGTGTGCAGTTGCATAAGTTAGCTTGGATTGAGCTTGTGATGATGGTTTTGGATTCCCAAAAGGTGAAACCAAAGAAAAAGTATTTCTTGCTAAAATGTTCTGTTGTCCATGGCTTTTCAAATCATTCCACTTTCTTGCTGGTTTTGGCATCACTTCCTTCTTCAGATGTAATGGCAGTCTTTGATTCATCGAACTCCATCAACTGCACAAAATGCCACAAGAAAATGTTATATAAACAATCCTACAAACTTCGTCAGCATCCTTTTCTTTAGTCCATATCTATATAGCAATAACATGGATTATTAATTTAATGTTTATGTGTTCTTCAACGAGGTATTAGCAGAAACAAGATCATAAAGGTGTTGAGAACAAACCGGTTTGACTTCGCCATTCCATATGCAATGAGCAGCCAAGAGCCCAATTACAGATGGCACAATGTACAAAAGTGCTGGCTGAAATACCAAGAAGATAATCACAACCAACAAAATGCACCAGTCAATATCAAATCATAAGATATAATAAAGAGTATACTTCCCCACACAATGTGGGGAAAGTGATAAAACAAAAGAAACGTGCAATAGTCACCTGTGCAGCCTGAAACCAGTTCATGACAATGATTGTAAGGACTAAACCAACTGTGTATCCCAGAAAAGCACTCTTAAAGTACTGGCTCTCTTTCCCTCTGGCCACATCAAATCGTAATGCTAGAGCCACAAAGATACCTCAACACCAGAAATGAAAACGTAATAATCAATCAAATTATCAAAGAAATTGCAACTATGGTATATTTTCTATTTCTTTCTTTAATTTTGCTACAGTGTGAGCAATTATTTTTTTCTGAAATTGACCAACACAAATGCCTGAGCTTTTCAATCTAAATTCACGAAAATATAACATAACCCTGAAAATTGATAGAACCCCACTTAATGAAAGTCACATTTGTGCCTCAAACATAGAAAGCCTCTTAAGTTCCCCCGAATATTAACAGACACTTCACCACAAAGCTTTCTAAACAATATCATGCAGGAAGTCCCCTCAACTTTTCAACAACATACCAGGGATTACAATGTCACCAAGTCCAAGCATGGAAAATGGTCGTGCAGCATCCGCCGTTGGAAACAAAAGCTGTGACAAATATGAATAATTATTACAACCAGAATAGAGTCCAACACAACACATCTAATAATAGTACCACGACATAACAAATATAACATATGCGCAATCAGGGCAGAAGAATATATCTCAATCAAGTTGAAGCACTCACCTTGATTGGAGCATCAAAGGATTTTGCCACACTAACCATTACTGGAGTGAAGAAAACCCAGAAAATATCATATACAAAAAGTCCAGCCTACAATGCATAGCCATGCCAAAAATCACATTCAAGAAGAAACTGCTGAGCATATGGATACATGAGAAAAACTTTATAAAGTAACAACTAATAATATTCATATAAATAATGAGAAAGTGCCAATACAAAAGTGTTAGAAAGACAAGCCAGATGAAGTGATCTTAAATCTCTGTTAACAGTGCAAGCTCTACTAATTGAGGATGCAAGAATCTGGTTGTTTGAGTAGAAAAACTTGTAAGAAAATTGAGAAATGGGGTTTATTTGAAATCTAAGATTTCACAAATTACTTCTAAGCAGAAAAAATTATTGAAATCATAAATTGACTTCTTACCAAAAGAATGGCACCAGTCTTAAAAGACCCAAGAGAAAGCATTTCAATCCCCTGGAAAATAACAAAAAAGAAAATCATTCACACCACAATGCTTAATCAATAAATGCAAAGTAAATAAACAAAAATAAATACTTCATTAGACACATAGGTCATAAGTAAGAATATCAACAAAATTTCATTTCGTTTTCAATAGTGCCCATGCTTTTGCAGACATACACAATTTCACTCAATGGACTGCCCAAAATTAGTGGTACAGCGTGATGCAAAAAAGAAAGAATAGCATAACTGCAAAAAAGCATCATTTTCCAACTCAAAGGATAATAAGTACAGCAAGAATAACAAACTGCAGGAATACGAGCTAAGTTACTGAAGAAAATCCATGCAAAGCAGTCACAAAATAAATAACAAATATATCAACTCGCTTTATTTAGGTAAAAGTTAGAGGGACGTGACATTGCACAAACAAAAGAATAGAAGATTAACATAACATATTACTTTTTTCTGTATATATGCCACAAGCACTCTGCAAGCTAACAAAAAATTGAAGCTTATAAAATTTATTGGTATTTAATGGCCAAAATCATCATATTCTAAAGATTCAAAATTAGTAAATCTGTAAGCAAATACAAGCCTAACAACACATCCTTCAAATGGAAACTGTCAAACCTGAATGCAGAAAGCAAGGCCCAAAATGTTGTTAGCCAGCCAATGTTTCTGTAAAGCATACCAGGCACAAAAAAAAGTACCAGGGATTGCAGCAATAATCTGAGACTTTGTGAACTCAATCTCCAAAGCTGTGCAAGAAACGTGCAAAGAAAAATATCATTCTGCATGATGCAAGCAAGATAATGTCAACCAGATCAAATGAAAACACAAAGAAACAAAAGACTGATATAAAACTTTAAACATATAGAGAGACTAGAAAACACTCTGCATTCAGCCAAAAGTTTCCTTTGAAGAGTGTATGTAAGTTTATTATTGTGGACATACAGATCAGTTCACAAAGCATAAAACCAGAATACTAGCAGACTGCCCAAACAATATAACGGGCCAAAATACAATCTCCTTCATTGTGTTTCAGGTGTTGTTTGTAAAAAGGGCAGTGGTACTACTAGTGATGCAAAAATACCGAAAAGTTTAATCTCACTCTCTCTCCAAATCAAACATGACGCCAGAAAACACTAAGGTACGATAGCTAAAAGTCAATAACGTATAGGGTATTTCCCCTATACATTTTCTTTCAAAAACTACAAAGAAAATGACTCAAAAAGTTTATGTAAACTAGCTTTAAATATTATAAACAAAGGGTAAAAATACGAGACTAGCTTAGCTAATGGATAAGTCTAGACCAAAGGAATACAAGTGACAAGGAAAACTCTCAAGATATTCAATGTTCTACTAGTCAATGTTATCGCCATTCTTGTCACTAAAAATAATGAATAGACATTCATAATTTGTATCTTAAAAGATAGAGAGAGAGAAGCAACGAAACCACATACAACGGAAATAGGGAAAATGCCAGACTATAGGGTTGTCATTCCAATTCTTGGGCAAGAAACGTTTCATTGCTGGTAAGATTGTGGCCCTACAAAAATGGAAAAATTAATACATCAGATCATGAAGCAAACAGAAAAAAACTGATTGACCTTTATACAGAAGTATTATAAGCTAGAATATAGGAACATACGAAAGAGCAACGATCCCAAGAACAAAGAAGTAGCAAGTCAATACAGCGTTAACCAAATCTTTTGATAGAAACTTGAATAGCAAGAACAGTGATAACAGCATTGCACTCCCAACAAATGGAAAGCGCATTGCATGCTCATTAGACATTGACTCCTGCATTTTAAAACAAGATAAAAGAAAGTTTGTTATGCAGCAATGAGGAAAGGAAAAAGGAAAGTAGAAAAGGCTGCAAGCTGTCAATGCCTGCTGTACTTACGGTTGGTGGAGTTGGCTTGACAGATCGATAGCAGCCCACATAGACTGTCAGGCTTGCTGTCAAAATAACATTGATGTTTGGGTCTACCTTCAAAAGAAGTGGGGCCAATGTTAAACCTGCGACCACAAATGATGTGCATGAAAAGAAAGGGTCAAGCTCCTCAACAGGCAAAAGTAAAAAACTTTGCTGCCATATGAAACATATTAAAGACCTAAAACAGAGCTATTACATTGGTACTATTAGCATTTAAATCCCAAATCAGGCGTTCTTATCAAAAATTAAAAGTAAGATATAAAAATTAATTTTTTTTTTTTTTTTAAAGGATAAGCTCTCAACAATTTTAAAAAAAGAGTTGGGTAAGAAGGGGAAAGGGTAAGACAAAAAAAAATATCAAGGGATTTCAGATGTCCAAAGAACATTGTGATGCAACAAGTTGAAATTGTTCACAGCTTGTCAATAACATGAGCAGAAAAAGATAGATCTCTTGCTCATCTTACATAAACAGTCTCACCAGTATCTGGATTAGTCACTACTTCCATCACAAAACCTCACATAATAATAGAGGTCATCCACAACACTGAATTAAAAATCCACTAAGAATCACTAATTGTGTAACCTGAGTTAAAATCGAACTCACAGACACCCAAAACTCCATACATATCAAAATTTCACTAACCGACCCCCACAATTAAATCTCTAGTTTAGAAAACCACTGAAAGCTATGCTAAGCATGACCAAATCAAGGTTTTGCGTAAATAAATACCTCCAAAAGGCATCCTCTTTAAAGAAAACACTGAGAAAGAAAGAATATCGCTGGGACTACAAAGTCCCTTCCAGCTATCTAAACGACAATTCTAAAAAATCCCAATCCTTCACACCCTAATTTTCTTTTTATCTCCAATACTACACATTATAAAGCTAACATTCGATCCTTCCAGCTAATTTTACGATGCACGTAGCAGAGCTGACACGCCAAATGGGATTGACATCTCGAATCTCGTTATGATGTAAGAGCATTTCGATAAGAAACATATTATTCCCATCTCAATTTTTCATTTCTAATAACAACATACATCTAAAATTAAGTTTAAAAGAAACAATTTTTTTTCATTCAAACTGTATGCAAATTCCAAATAAGAAAAAGAAAAAAAAATTAACGGTCACAGTCTTAAATTGCTAATTATAAACACAAAATAGAAACAAAAAAAAAAAAGCGGGAAAAATTTCCAATCAATCAGAAAACAGTCAATCAAACTCGTGATCAAGCTATTCGAAGAAATGCAAACCTGCTAAAGCGAAATTCGCTATCCGCTCGCAGTTCTTCATCGTTTAATTTATTACCCGCCCGCCGGAATTAGAAAAGAGAACAAAAAAATGTCGCCCTATAAGTTAAACGAATCAAACGAAAAACATCAATAAACAAACTGCCAGCAAAACAACGAAATTAAATCAGAAAGCTGGCAACAAGAGAGAGAAACAAAGGATCTGTCCCTATTTCTCTCTCTAACAGTCGCTCCACATTCAGATCGGATAGAAAACCGAAGACTAATAAGAAGAAGAAGAATGCAAAATCAGATAGGGTTTTGGTCTCGGTTTTTCACCGAGGATTACCGGATTAATTTCTGCCATCTTACCGCCATTTACACTAGTACACGTCTGTCATACTACGATAATCACTGCTAATGAAAATTAGATATTACTCGTGACGAAGTGGATGGTAGCCTTGACTTGACACGTGTCGCAATGTTAGAGGGCGGTTTGGGTGATATATAAGTGGGGCTGTTACGTAATTGCAGTAGTAATCGTTTTGGTACGGTGCGTGTCTCGTATGGAAATTCACCGCATCGAGCAACAAAGTTATTGACAAGTATGGCTTCGTTTCGCCACGTAGTGTTGAGGTCTTTTGTCCAATCAGGTTTTGACATGTCAGCATTCTTAAAATATCTTGTCTTCACTTTTCTCTTTCATTCGTTGAAAAAATATGCATTTCTATCATCTGTCTAATATTTTAGTTTAATTTCATTCCACCCCCTCTGTGTATCAATAAATTTCGTCTAATCCCTTGTTTTGTAAATCTATATTTTATGTCATCTCCTTTCAGGGATGTAATTGTAATTAACAAAATTAAATAAATAAAAATTTTAAAATACATTATTTTGTCATTTTATTGTTTTTCTCTCTTTTGCTCAATTTCTTCTCATTTTTCTTTCTCGTTTTCTTATTAAAACCCTAATTTTATGACTTCATCGTATATAGATACTATTTAGCCATTTGCCTAATAAATTATAATCAAACTATTTTTATCTGAGATAATTATAATTAAATTATTTTTATTTTCATTACTTGTAAGATTAAATTATTTTTATTTTTTCTTATATGCAAGTAATTCTTCATCAGGTGCAAGCGTGATTTCATTTTATTTTTCTTTGAGCATAAAATAAAATGATTTTATTTCATTCCCTCTTGCACATAAGATTAAGTTGTTTTCATTGCTCGACACATGCAAATTTATTTCATTCCTCCTTATGTGCAAGAGTGGTTTTATTTAATAAATTTTATCATGTGAACTCAAATAATTATTATTATTTTTAAACTTTTAGTATTTGCTGGTTCAAATACAAGATCATGAGGTCAAGTATATTATGATACTCTATTAAATTTATTATTTAACTTAAAAATTTAAACTTAAAAGTAATAACTTATACAATTATAATTAAAATATTTTTATGACAATCTTATATGATCATATGTGATGACAGTTTTGTTTTTATCTTTTTTTTTTTGTAAAATTTTTTGTGAAATTAGAGATGATCTTTAATTTACATGAATAATTTATAGTGATTTAGTACTAGTTTATTGAGATTTATTTTTATTCAATAGAATAAATTTGAACAAAATATTAAATTTATTTGTGCTATGTGAAAATGTATGCTTACGTTGATTTACCGCTAATCCATAGAGAAAATAGATTAAAAAGAAAAATAAAACAGAGAAAGAGAAAGATAAGAGAGAGGAGAAAATGTGAAAAATAAACAAAATAATTTTATGGTTAATTTTATAATTTATTTATAAAATTTATAAGATGTATTTCTCTTTGTGCATTGAAAGGGGGGACAAAATATTATTTTCTCTTGTCAACATGGTCAATTTTTCTAATTTAATGAGTGATTTAAAATTTGCCTATAGATTATGCCTATCAATGAAATGTTCCTCTTTTTTTTTAACTCATATTCAAAAAACAATAAATTTATCATTCTTGTCAAATAAATCTCTCTATTGTTCATTTTTCTTTTAGGATGTAGCATTTATTGATTAAATAATAAATTTGAGTGATAAGTCATTTAAAAAAAAATCATTTATTTATTAAAAAAATAAAATAAATTTACTATATCACTCGTTAAAAATATTAAGTTTTAAAGTGAGCAAATTTCAATTTGGAATCACTTATATTATCTCGAGAAATTTTACTAATTAAACTAAAGTAATGCTCCTAGTTTAGATTATAACTTACCCTATTAAAGTTATATTAATGTGGTAAATTTTAGTGTCCTGGGATCAGGACTTATTTAATAAAATATGACGATATTTGCTCCTATTAGTAAAATAAAAATATTATGGGATCTGACAGATATAACCCAAATATGAAAATGTTGCTATCGAGGTTCATATTTTCCGTTTTCCCACAACTCGAACTTCTTCTTCAGTGCTCACAAACTGAAAATTTTCTCTGTTTGATTTCTCAACCAAGACTAAATTTCCAAAGATGCCGAGAATTCTATGGCTACCTGTGCTAAAATTCACTCTCAGAAACGTCTCTACACGCACAAAACGATTTGTTCACACTGTGATAAACCCCAACCCTCGTTCCAGCCATGGACAAGGCCTTAGAACTCTCCAAACCTTGCAAACGTCTCCGGATTCAAATCAAGAAAAGGTTTCTGCAACTGGGTCAGTTTCAGATTCTTTTTTGGTAGAGAAAATCTTATTGAATTTAAAGCAGGGGAATGTAAATTCTTTACGTAGTTATCAGTTTCGCTTGAACCCGTTAATTGTAGTTGAGGTTTTATATCGTTTACGTGATAATTTGCAACTAGGTCAAAGATTCATCGATTTTGTTGCCTTGAATTGTCCAAATTTTAAGCATTCATCGATGTCTTTAAGCGCTATGATTCACATTTTGGTGCGTGGTCGGAGGTTATCCGATGCACAAGCTTTGATACTTAGAATGGTTAGAAGAAGTGGTGTTTCACGCGTAGAAATTGTGGAGTCCTTGGTTTCTGCATTTAGTCAATGCGGGTCCAATAGTTTGGTTTTTGATTTGTTAATTAGGACATTTGTGCAAGCAAGAAAGTTGAGAGAAGGATCAGAAGCATTTCGTTTGTTGAGAAATAAGGGAATTTGTATTTCCATTAATGCTTGCAATAGTCTTCTTGGTGGTTTAGTAAAGATTGGTTGGGTTGATTTGGCATGGGAAGTTTATACAGAGGTTGCTAGGAGTGAGATTGAAATGAATGTTTATACACTAAATATTATGGTCAATGCATTGTGTAAGGATAATAAAATTGATAATGCTAAGTTGTTCTTATGTGAGATGGAAGAGAAAGGGCTTTATCCGGATACTGTGACATATAATACGCTAATCAATGCATATTGTCGTGAAGGGCTTTTGGAAGAAGCTTTTGAATTGATGAACTCAATGTCAGATAAGGGATTGAAACCGGGTGTTTTTACATATAATTCCCTTATAAATGGTTTGTGCAGGAAGGGAAGATGTAAGAGAGCAAAGGAAGTTTTGGATGAGATGTTGGGAATTGGTTTAAGCCCTGATACTGCTACTTATAACACACTGCTGGTTGAAAGTTGTAGAAAAGAAAATACTTTGGAAGCTGAAAAAATTTTCCACGAAATGTCCCAACACGGTGTTGTTCCAGATATAGTTAGCTTTAGTTCCCTGATTGGAGTATTCTCAAGGAACGGACAGATTGATAAAGCATTAGTGTATTTTAGGAAAATGAAGAGTGCTGGATTGGCTATGGATAACGTAGTTTATACTATTCTTATTGATGGGTACTGTAGAAGTGGTATCATGGTGGAGGCATTGAAAATGAGGGATGAAATGCTAGCACAGGGTTGTGTTATGGATGTGGTTACATACAATACTATCTTGAAGGGACTCTGCCGGACAAAAATGCTTGTGGATGCCGACAAGCTGTTTAATGAGATGGTGGAAAGGGGTGTGTTTCCTGATTTTTATACTTTTACCACACTCATTCATGGACACTGTAAGGATGGGAATATGAATAAAGCACTCTACCTTTTTGATATAATGACTCAAAAGAGTATTAAGCCAGATATTGTGACATTCAATACGCTGGTTGATGGGTTTTGCAAGGTTGGTGAAATGAACAAAGCTAATGAGTTATGGGCTGATATGATATCTCGAAAAATTTTCCCCAATTGCATATCATATGGAATTCTAATAAATGGATTTTGCAGTTTGGGTGATGTTACAGAGGCATTCAGGTTGTGGTATGAGATGGTTGGTAAAGGTATTAAGCCAACTCTTGTGACTTGCAACACTATTATAAAGGGATATTTTCGCTCTGGTTATGCATCAAAAGCAGATGAATTCTTCAGTAAGATGGTTTCCGAGGGGGTTGTTCCAGATAGCATAACATATAACACTCTTATAAATGGCTTTGTTAAAGAAAAGAATATGAACAAAGCATTTGTTTTTGTTAACATGATGGAAAATCAAGGGCTAGTTCCGGATATTGTTTCATACAATGCAATTTTGAATGGGTTCTGTAGACAAGGAAGAATGCAAGAGGCTGAACTGATACTTTGTAGAATGAGAGAGAAAGGTTTATATCCTGATAGGTCCACATACACATCATTGATAAATGGACATGTCAGCCAAAACAACTTAAAGGAGGCATTTCGTTTCCACGATGAAATGCTACGAATGGGATTTGTTCCAGATGATACATTCTGATTGGTTTCCCTTATAGCCAATAGGATGTGCCAAATTTATTCTGCTGCATGTCAAATATATATTGAAGGTTGGATGTTCTCTATTCAGATGTATCTTTTTAATTTGCAATATGATACCTTGAGCATAAACAGTTGGAGTATCGTAATTTCTTACCCTTCTGTTTATGTGTTAGTGCCAGAAGCATCTGGAGCATATAAGAAAGCCTTGAAATCATATGCTTGGGCCTGTCTTATTGTATGCTACCCTCATGGTGATGGTAAGTTCATTTCCACCTTTAGATAAACATAGTGATTTCAATTAAGTTTAAAATTTAATGAGTGATGTTAGCATTCTACTGGTAGCTTAGTTACAAGAAGAGTTAAGTGGAAAATTTCACATCATTAATTAAAATTTATCTGACTTGTAGATGCGTGAGAGAGAAGTTGTAAATTTCCCTCAGTCCTAAGGAAAGAATGTTCTGCTCAGTTTGTTGTTAACCTAAGGTGAAAAAATAGTTTTGCATCTCAACCATTGGGTTTGGTATAGTGACTTCAGAGGTTACACAAGTAATGATGACAAAAGTGACTTAAATGGGTTGCTCAAATTCGAGAGTCTATTAAAGGAGACATAATGAAAAAGTACGTGTTATTGGTCTGCCATCAATGCTGGAGCTACATATGACCTTTGTTAGATCTCACATTACACTTTTTAAGAACCTCGGTACATCACAAGTACTGACAAAAGCTGCTGGCTGTTCTTCATGCTCTTTGTGCTTTTCCCAGCTGCCAACTAGTTTTAAGCTAGTTATATTCAACCTGTCAAATCTTGCCTGACGAGTTTACTTGGTGACTAAGTGTACTTTCCTACCAAAGATTTCCAGGCCATATATCTGGAGCTGCCAAATAGATGCTAGCTTGGGATGATTCTGTACTAACTGAACTTTATGCTGGTTTTACTGCCTCCTGGTTCTCGAGCTTTAAGTTATTTGAAACAATATCTGGGGTTTTGAAATTTAAACTATTTTATTTTTCAGCTATGGTACAGAAGCATATAACTCAAATATTGGAGAATCATGGCAATCAGAAACAGGGACTGCCCTTGTGAAGTACATGGCTCCAGCATCTTGCTCAAAACACTTCCATCTTGCTTGGTAGTTGATCCAAAGATAAAGCTTGAACCAGACACTAAACCACCAAGAAGCAACTTCGTAATGGTGCAAGCTACGAGTATGTTGTATCAGAGCATTCAATCTCTTATCAATTAGAATGATTCGTATTTCTGAAATTGTTAGATACTGTAGATCATTGTAAAGTAATTTAACTTATAGTACGGGCTAGGCTCAACCACCCTCTTTTTGACATAAATTATGAGTCTACTCATGGAACATTAGATTGACACACTTAAAATAATTGAGTTTATATATGACATATACTATTCTCAACGTGCATTAATTAAGGCATATCAAATGATCTCATTTATTAAAAGTTATATTATTGGAATGGTCTAAAAATTGTCTCAGAACTTGTGTAAAACTACTTCATTGAAACTCATGCCTCTCATCAGTCTTAAAACATTCAAATTGTGCAGATGTAGCCACCCTTCTTAGGCTGTCCTGGAACAGGCCTTAGAAGAACAAAGTGGAAGCAGATGTTAGGAACAGTTTTGCCTCTTATAATAGTATTACATCCGCAAGATTACAAAGCACTTTTTCCCCAGCTTAAAGAGAGAATTCTGGATGAATGAAGATAGGAAAAGGTGGAGAGAAAGACATACGATATGGGGCAGCTGCTTTTCTCTCTTTTGATACATTGTGTTAGGCCAACGTTATGTATTTGTAAAATCACAGAATTCTCCCTGATTCAAAGCTGGGATGGTATGGATGGAAAAGAAAAAGACAAACAAGAAGACAAATCCTAGTCCTTGTTTGGAAGCTAGTTTTGTACTGTAAATTTGTGTAGTTGTCAATGACTTTCCTTTGTTGTCATCAGAAATCATTCTGGTTTGTACAGGAAAGAAGGCTAGAAAGAGGAATACGAATCACATTAGATTTTGTTATTTTGTTGTAGCCCTCTGTCTGTCTGTGCAAACCATTACAAGCCAACTTCGAGAGTCAGTCAGTCAAGTCTCTGCGCAAAAGTTCATATCACATGTGACCAGCTAAAATGGCCCTCATAAATTTTATTATTAATGGACAACACTTAGCTAACATTAATGAGCTATTCATGACACTCTATCAATTAATGATCTGGTACGACCCATATTTTGAAAATGAAATATGGTGGAAAATAAGAGGCATTTGGGTTTGCTCCTAAAATATATTAAATTATTAACTTAAAAAATTATTTAATAATATCATATCATCTTTGTGTTCTGATTTTATTAAATTATTGTACCAATAACATAATATTTCAATATATTTCTATTTTTTTTCTTTTAACAAAGAAAATAGAGATTTTAAAGTGAAAATATCCACAATAAGGTCATTAACAACAAATTAAATAGCATAAAATATGCAAAATTACAATTGAATCACAGGAAAAAAGAAAGACCCTAGGTATTAGCTATATCTTGATCTCATGAAACTGCAATTTCTTAGGCTTGCATGTTGCTCTACACAGAGAACAAGTATTGTTAATCTTGAGCCATTTAAGAATACAAGTATCATGAAACGTATGCATGCAATCCTCCATGGATGTTCCTTCTTCTCCTTTCTCCATCTCTTCTTGACAAACCCCACATACCATTCCCTCGTCTCTACCTTGAAGCTTCTCGTTCCTGCAAGTGCTGGATCTATCGTGGGCTCCAACAACTTGGCCAAGTAAATCGAAGCTGGCAACTCCACCTCCATTAACGCAGTCTTGTATTCTTTGTTGCCAGCCAGAGCTCGCGACATGGCTAACTCTGTTGTCATCTTTTCTAGCCTTTCGATTTCACAAGCTGGTATGAATCACTGCCGAACGTTGAGAAATGGTTCCAGTTGCCGAGTCCGTAGAATAACTCGGCTTTCGATATCACAATCTCCAGCTCGTTCATGATCATCTCTTCCATGGCTACATATATATGTTCTGCAAAGAAGAGATCGATAACGTTATTGTCTGATTTACTGAAAGAGAATTCTCGCAGATAGTATGATAACATATTATTCCTCATCGGAAGAGGAACCGAGTATAACAATTTATTTATTTATTAAGGAAAAATTTATGATTTTAGAAACTTAGCTGATTCTTTCTTCGATTGAAGGTGAAGTAGTATATTATTATCATCATTATATTTACAATTTACAAAAAAATAAATAATAATTTTTTTTCTCCAATAAATACTATCTTATATTTCACTTATAATTAATCTTTATCTCATTTGAAAAATACGAGAAATGCAATATCAATCATTGATCAAGAACATACTAATAATTTATAACAAATATACAATTATTACTAGCTAAGATTTTAATACACATCTTATTTATTGTATATTTTTTGAAGTAAAATTTAAAACACGAAATTATAGATATTAAAATATATAATATAAAAAAATATAAAATATAAATGTAAAATTTAAAACATTTAATATAAGAGTTTAAAATATTGAATATATCTTATATTTAAATATGTTATAATGACTAACAATATTGATTAATTTCTAATTTTTTTTATCATAAATTAATTATTATAATTATTTGGTATGTATATTATGATATCTTTAAGTTTTAAGAAAGTTTTAGATTGATAAAGTTAATATAGAAAGATTATCTAATTAATAAAAAAATAAAATTTTATTTATTAATGGTTTATTAAAAAAATTAAAAATAAATTTTATTTTTAATTAATATGATAAAAAATTTATAAAATTATTTTAAATTTTTTATTTATTATTAATAAATAATTTTTTTATTAACTAAATAATTTTTTTATATTATTTATATTAACATTGTAAAATTATGCTATCCAGTTTCTCTTCTAACTTCAATGGTTTTAAAGTTCTTGAGCTACCAGCAGCTTTATGTGGAGGGAAAATACATTAATTTAATGTTGACAGAGAGAGTAGGAATGCATTATCAATTAAGAAAAGTCGATACTCATTAGCTGTCAGCACACTTCACTTGTTTTGTTTATTTAACTATTTGTTGCTATTTCTAATGCAAAGACAAGTTTTATTTTATTCATCTTCCAATTAATTTAGCACTACTAAGCTTAATAATTATTTATATAAACTTGTCTACACACCTTGATGTAGCATGATTTTGAGTGAAAGTGTAAAAATAAATTCTTTTTTTAAAATTTACAACAATTTTATTTTAATAACATCACATCATATCAATACATATGAAATGATTTTTGAGTAAAAATATGAAAATAATTTTTTTTATTATCGTTAAAATTATTTTATGTCATCTTGTATGTATAATAAGCATTCACATTTTTAAATTTTAACTTAAAAACAAATTTTTATATGATTTTATATAAAAATTATTATTATTCTAAAATTTTTGAAAAATACCAATGTTCCCCAAAAGAAAGAATTCATATTACAAATAGTTGATGCATCACTAAATTTGAACCTATAATTAAAATTAAATTCTTTAAAATATTCATTTAAAATAAATCTTTTCAAGTGTAATGCATTTTGTGTAAAAAAATAAAAATATTTTTTTTTATTCTCGTTATAGTTGTTTTAAATTTTTTGTTCACGCTTCTCAAAAGACTAAGTTATGTTTGGTTGTATGTTAGAATAATTTCTAAAAAATACAAAATTTAAATTTTTTCATTTTATTTTTCTTAAAATATAATTTTACAAAACATTACTGAATTGTTCCTTAATCATTTGTCAAAATAATGATATATTAATATAATAATTTAGTGAGCACTAATTAATTCAACTTATTATAATGTTTTGTATGAAAAAAGAAAAAACTTATACAACTAACACAAAATAATAAAATATAACATAATTTTTTCTTTTTTTAATGATAGTTAAAAATTTTCATACCAATACTTAATATTTTTCTTTATAACAACATAAATTTTTTTTATTAATTTAAAAACGAAAAATAATATATTTATTGTAAAATTAAAATATAAAATTTGATATGATAGATGATCGTGATACTCATTAATAGATTATGCTTAGTTATGTTAATAATAATGTAATAATAAGATTAACAATTACCTTATGCAAACAATTATGGATAGGTATTACATCATATAAGGTGAACCAATCTTGCAAATATTTCTCATTGTGGGCATTCACAATTTGTCAAAAATTGGATTCTGAATTCTTTGTACCAATAAATACTAAAGACAAAAAAAAGAAAAAATTGCTTATAAAAAAATTTTAACATAAATAATTATTGATACATATTATATTATATCAGTTCAACCTATCTTAAAAATCTAACATAATTATTTACATGATAGCTTTCAAAGTGTAGGCATTCACATTTTTTAAATTTTAACTTAAAAATTTTTTGTGTCAAAAATAATTAAAAGATTTTTTTAAAAAAAAAAAAAAGGGAATTTTTACACAATTTTATATATAAAAAATTATTATTCTCAAATTCATACAAAATACAAATGTTCATGTAAAGAAAGAAGTAATCTTACAAATAGATAATATATCACTAAAATTTAAGTTATAACTAAAATAAATTAAAAAAATCAATAAAATAAATATTTTCAAGTGTTAACACATTTTGTACAAAAATTATGATTACAAAAATCTTTGCCCCTCTTAGATAATCAACAACGACTGAATGTATTGTTAATAAACAATAGTAGATCATATTTTTCATGTTCATTTAAAAATTTGCAATTGATATTGACTGATTAATCTATGTTATATAATTTTCTTCCTTACATCATACTGGTCGTTAATTTTTGCCATAGACAGTAAAACAATTTAATTATTTATTTATTTTTCTCTTGATAAACAGCCACTGAGCTTGACTTTTGGATAAATCACCCAATTAATTTAATTGTATGCAATTATTTAATTATCCAAATATATTGATTATCAATTTTTAATGGGTCAGAAATGAAACAAGGATATAAAAAAAGTCAATATGGTATTGTAGCTATTATTGGTGTTGTCACTATGGAAGTGGTTATGATTATTAAATTTGTCACATGGTCAAGAGTCCAAAAAACGAAAAAAAACTACATTACTTTATTATAGCCTTTTGTTTAAACTATTACAAGCCAATTTGAATTGGGAGATGAATAAGAATAAAGAAGTTCACTTCTTTGCAAACTTGAAATAAAATTTAGATATAGTGATGTTCATTCTTTACTTTTAATCATTTATAACTTTAAATTAGACTATTGATTAAATATGATATTAATGTTTAATTAAATTATATGATTACAATCTTCTTTATTTAATTAAAATTTTAATTTGAACTCTTACAAAATATTTAGAATTACAATCAAAATAATATTTATTGTTATAAATTTTTGAATGAAATTCATACTTTAAAAATAAAATTTATGTTAATAAAAATTATCGAATAATAATCATAATTAAAAAAATTATAATTTTATAAACTAAATTGAGATTATTAATTTTCCAAGAACTAGCTCCTAAAAAAGGAGGAAAATGGTAGCAGAAGTTAGCAATCATATGAAAAATTGCCCCAAAAAAACCCTTCAGTCGAGAGAATTATACACTTGAAAAAATAAAGGAAGAATCAAAGGAGTCTTGGATTTTGCCAAGAACAAAAAAAATTATTACAGTTATAAGTACTTTAGAACACGTGAATTCAATCAATGAATTCACCAATTTGTGTACCTTTTTCAGAAGAATTTCAAAGCTGATCCACTATGAACGATGACATAATTTATTGTGGTAAGAAAAATCTATGTGTATATATCATTTATTGTTTGTTGAATGTTTGATGCACCATAAATGCAATTTACAAGTGGCTAGTTAAATGCAAGTGCAAATGGGCAATTCAAATATCGAGTCAAAATGCCTTTCTTCATCTTTAAGGCTTCAAACATTCTACTTGATATGTTAATTAGTATCGTTTTATTATTATTATTATTGGCATGTTAATTGGTATTTAAATATTTAAATAAAATATATAGAATTAAAAATAGAAAAAAATTTATGTTGTTTAAACTGTGAATTTAAAATATTAAATTATTTTGTGTTTTAAAATTCCCTTCAATGATGATTAAAGCATTTGAACTTTCACTAATTTAAAGAAACTCATATGATCTTTGAGTTTATTCTATGCATATCACTAGATTTTAACTTGGATTTCTTTTAATTATTTCACTTGACAGTAATCTTATAACATCTATCCATAACCGGCCTTAGTTACTAATTATGTATAATATTGCTCAAATAATAAGATTGACACATTACATATTATATTAATATAAATTTTTTTCTTCTAATTTTATATGTATAATATTACTAAATTTTAAATTATATTGTATGCAACATATTTAAATAATGCAAGTGACATATCAAATATTATGTTAACACAAATTTGTATTTTAATTTTATAGGTATCAAATTATTTAATATTTATTATAATCAGAGTCATATATCATATTAATTCAAATTTAATGTTCTAACTTTGTAGTTATAATATAATGCTAAATTTCTGATTAATTATGTCATATATCCAACCGATATTGCAATTTAAGGTATGGTCTTCACTTAAAACCACATTGTAATTCAATCAACTACAACATTAAAGTAAGGCTAAGGTTTCAAGTTTAGGTAACTTTGGGATAAGTCTTAGTAACAAAAAGTCTAATTATTATGTGAGTTTTTCTGTAATTACATCAAATTAATTAAACAACTTGATTGAAAGGAAAACGGGAGAGAGAGATTCAAAGCCGGCATGGCTGACCACCGACCCAGAACCCTAGCTTTACTTAACTCAAAACAGACCTAGAATTTCTCTAGGTCAATTCCTTCTTCTTGTTGTTGTCTATCTATTCAACCTCTTCTCCGACCAAAATCTAGACTGCAAGTTTCAATTTCAATCTCTCTCTCAAATGGGCAATTCAGTTTCTCCGTGTTTCTATCAAAACTCAAGCTCTTCTTCTTCTTCTCCAGTGAAGCTAATCTTCTGGGAAGGAAACACCAAGATCCTTAATGGAAAACACATCGCCGGAGAGATCATGTTTGAGTCGCCGGACAAAATAGTTTGCCATGCAGATTCTTTCTTCATTGGCCACCCAATCCCGGCTCTCGCCATCGACGACGACCTCATGCCTGGCCAAACCTATTTCGTTCTTCCCATAGATCGCTTTGCATGCAGAGTTTTATCAATTTCATCTCTGGCAAACTTAAACTCTACCCCTACCCCAAATAAACTCACGACGGTAACGGCGGCGGCGGCAGTTCCGATTAATTTGGGTGGCTTTCAGTGTCCTTTCGAATATACAAGGGGTGAAAACGGTAGGGTTTTGATCAAAGTTGTGCCGGAGTTCATAACGAAGCTGATAAGTCAAGGTAAAGAAATCGAATCCATCAGTAATAATTCGAGTAATAATTTGCTTTGTAGCACACCAGAATTGAAGAAACATTATGATCAGCTGGTTGGATCAAGAGAACAAGTTTGGTCACCTAAGCTAGAGACAATCTCTGAGCATAAGAGTAAGAATATTAGGTTTTCACCAAGCAAATTCATAGGATTTGAGTGGAAACAAAGGACAAAACAGTTTGTTAGTTAATTAATCTGTAGTTTATCTTTCTTCTCGATAGAAAATTTGTTCAAAGAATATGATGAGTTTCTCATCTTTGTGCAGAAGTTTCTTCCTTCCCGATGATGAAATCGACTAGAAAAACTAATTATATTGATACTTATTTTATCAATCCTGTCTTCAAACTCATTACTTGGATTTCATAAATCTGATTATATGTTATTATAGTAGTGATCAGAACCTGGATGCCACGATATTAAAAGCCAAAATAGAGGGATTCAGCTTTAAACAAGTAAGAACATGAGTTCTTCGTATTTTCGGTCATTGATTGTATGAGAAAAAAAGTAAAATCAAGTAGTTTATCTGTTGTCCGAATAATCAAAGTAGTACAATAAGGGAAAGAAATAGAATTTGCTTTAATGTTCTTGTAGAAATATATACTTGCAAAATAAGAATATTTGATGCTTTAGTTTGATTATTTTGTAGCATTGCATATCCAGAATATAGGTTTTTATCAAATTACAGTACTTGAAATGAATTTTTTTTACTTCATTGGATTATATATAGGATTAGATTGAAAATTTAGATTTCGATTGAAGTTGGTTTTGAAATTTGATGGAGAGTACTTAATAAGTTAAGGCCAAGAAAATCTTAGATAAGAGAATATCAATATAACACTGTTTTTTTCCAATAAAATTTATATCATACAATCATTTAATTTAAATTTGATTAATGATAAGAATAATAATGTTAATAAAAAATAATGCATGTAATTTGACGGGATTGGATGAACTTATTAGAACATCTTATCTAAAATTTTGTGATTATGGTGTGCTAGAATACTATTTTCAAGAATAATTATGAAATAATCTCTTCCTCTCTATTGGGCTGCCACCCTCTTATACTGAAAAGGAAATACAGTTGCCATTAAAATGGATCCCTAAATCGAAATTTGCAACAAAAATAAGAGTGAAATTAACAGATGATATGGCTATTTCTTTTGGCCATTCCAAGTTTATTTTGATCACGTAAATTAGATTTTGAAATACAAATGTTGGAATCAAAACGATTGAAACGTGGAAAACATTCATGCATGTTGCTAGGTTTAAAGTGTAATCTTATTCTTTGGTCAATTATGGACAACAATATTACGTAGATTGCTTAATTTCTAACCATGTTGACAATCTCCAACACGAAGAATCCATGTTAATTTGCCTGATTTATGTACAGATGTAGTTACTTTCAGTTTTGAAAATAAAAAGATACAATCTATAGCCATCCACCTTCAACATTCAAATCTGAAACTCATAGTCAAATCTTTGTACTGAGAAAAATTGTTCACAAAATCTACGATATTTTAGATGTATATATGAAATTTCAAACTCGTGGTCAAATTTTTGTGCATAAGAAATTATTGACAAAATAAACAAATATTCATGTGTATATATAAAAGTACAGTTGATTTACATCCAAAAACATATTTTAAATATCTTTATACATCCTAAAATATATTTTGAATATCTTTTTACTCCGCTTACTTATTTGATAAAATTTAAAATTTTGTTTTTGCTTCAAACACCCTTACAAAAGTTAAACTAATTTTAATTAATTAAAACACCTTAGGCCTTATATAAAGTATTTAGGTTTTACTCTATATACCCACAAAAATATTTTAATTATAATTGTTAATTAATAAATAATAATATAATATAAATAAATACACGAATTTTAACTTTATGTGAATAAATTGAGATCAACATAAAATTTTAATTCTCATCGACCACGAATATTTTATAGTCTGTAATTTTATTACACAATAATTATTATTTATAGAATCTTAGCAAATATCTCATAAAAAAAGGATACCTATATAAATAAAGATGATATCAAAGGTATGAGATTCATGTTTTAAAAATGATTTTAGTTTTTATATATGTGAAAAAAATCAAAAAAAATATTATTTTATATTTTATTTGTACTTGATTTGACATTGGTAACATATATATATATATATATTATGGTTTAAGATAAATGATGTATGAGATTAATTTGTTTAATTAATTTTCAATGCACGTCTTGTATTTATTACTTATTATTTAACATGACTAGTAGAATTAATTAATTAATTTAATTCACAACATTTGCTTGTGTGTCTTGATTCATCAAAATGATTACTAGTGGATTGCTTGGTTGTATATGGAATATTACTTTAAGCACCGGCAACATCTTCTCAGTACATCCAACCCAATATTCATTGGGCCGACTTGGCCCAATTCATCGGCCTGTGGGCTTTCAACCCGCACCAATGAGTTCTTAGGTTATTTTTTGTAAAATTTCTTTAGAAACATTTTTTTTTCACCCATAATTGAAAAAATATTTTCTTACAAATATTGATAACTAAAAATAAGTTTATAATGTTTTACAACATTTTGTTGTAAAAATTAAATATTTATTAAGCAATAATATTTAATAAAAATAAATTCTACAACTAAATATATATTTTTTAAAATAAAAAATTAAGTTCCTATTTAATTTGACTTCTTTGAGAATTTTTTTAATGCCATTTCTTTTTTTTTTTTTTTTGTTAATTGTCACTCTAGATTAGAAGAATTTTAAAAGGTTAAAATAAATACTTTTTTTCTACTTACAAAAGTCTTATTTTAGACATAAAAATTTCTAAACTCTTTTATAATGGTAAATTATTTAAAATTCTCTTATTATATTTTAAAAGTTTTATGTCGTTTCTTTTGTAATGTAATTTTTGAAAACTTATCTATTAAAATAGTTACACAATTTTTACTAAAATATATATGCGATAGCTAAACAAATTATAATTTTTTTTCAAAAACTCTACTACAAAAAATTACAACAAATAAAAAAAATATACTTTTTCCTTAGAAGTATTTATTTTACTTCAACTTATCATAATTGAAAAAGTAATTTCTTGCAAAACTTCATAACTAAAAGTAGGTTTTTGATATTTTAGAAATGATTTTTTTTAAAAAAAATAAATATTTATTAAGCAAGATTGTTTAATAAAAATAAATTTCATGGAATATAATTTTTTTAAAATAAAAATTAAGTACCCATTTAATTTGACTTCTCTTCTAATTAAATGGAGTTTTTTGATGACAAAATCTCTTTAAATTTTTTTCACTCTTGTTTTGGTTTGGTTGTCATTGAAAAAAAAAATATTTTACTTTTACTTACAAAAACTTTATTTTAGGCGTAGAGATTTTCAAACTCTTTTATAATGTTAAATTATCTAAAATATAATGTTAAATTATTTAAAATATCTTTATTGCATTTTAATTTATAATATATTTTTAAAAAAATTATCGATTAAGCTAATTACACAATTTTACAGAAATTATTTATGACATCAAACAAATCATAATTTTTTGCCAAAAACTCTACTTATAACAAACAGCAACTTTGTTTTATTATTGTTAATTAATCAATAATGTTCGTGAACAAGTAGAGAAGCAAGGCAAAAAGTTAATAAAACTCTACTCCAATCTTGATTACATGATTTTCACAATTGAAATTATGAATTAGTAGAGAAGCAACTTTGAATTCAACAAGTTGATATTCAAAGTCCAAACTTTGACCAAACCCAAGTGACCAAAAATTTATTGGACAAAGTCTCAAGTGCCCTAATGTGTAGGGCAACCATGTCCCATCATAGCACAAATAATGGAAGCTTAGACTCAACCCTTCATTTATGTATTGTTGTGAAGAAACACCGGCAAATAATTGTAGTAGATATTTAGGATTTTACTGTTTTAACCTAATCAAATTTTGGATCCTTGTGCTATAAAGCTTATTCTAGTCTAGCCAAGCCTAGATTAACCCCAACCTCATAACCATAAAACTTGGGCGTCACCTAAACCTAAACAAAAAGAGGTTGTCAAGCCTAGATGTACACTTAGCAATTTTGCTTAAACGTCTCCTTTTGCCCTTGTAAAATGTTTCCCTCACTTTGCCCATCATTTTCAGTCATTCATTTGCTAACCCAACTATGAAAAATTAGTCTATGATCGAAGGCCTAAGTTTATAATTTAGGAAAGGAACCATTCTAGTTTGTAGTAGATATTTAGGATTTTACTGTTTTAACCTAATCAAATATTGGATCCTTGTGCTATAAACTTAGTCTAGTCTAGTCTAGCCTAGCTAAGCCTAGCTTAACCCCAACCTCGTAACCCTAAAACTTTGGTGTCACCTAAACCTAAACAAAAAGTGGTAGTCAAGCCAAGGGCCCAAGATTTTCATAGCTGGTTTTGCTATTTTGTCATTCACTCGATATAATATCCCCTTTTGTCACCTAAACTCAAATAAAATTAAAAATTACACCCAAAAAATTAAGAATTATAACAAAATAGTTAAAGATTATAACAAAAAATTTGAAAAAAAAAATACCGTACAATCTCATGTACTATAATATGATTCCATTAATAGGGGTTTATTACAATTTCATATGAACATTTACATAATTACTATAATAGATAAATAACTTACATTATATATAAAAATGTCATAACCCAAGTTTCCAATGTCATTTAGTAGTTGATAGGTTGTTATATACAACAAGATGGATAATAACACAAAATTGTTGCCATTTAACACTATAGGAGTGTAGTACAGAGAGACTTAAATTAAAAAAAAAAATTAATTGAATAATTTTATTACATTAATATAAGTAATATTATAAGATTATTTAATTAATTTATTTAATAAATATTATTTAATTAATTTTATCATATTAATTAATTTATGAATAAAAAAAATTAAAAATAAATCTCATTTTTAATTAATATTGTAAAAAAAAATTATAAAATTTATTTTTAATTTTTTTATTTATTATTAATAAATATTTTATTATTATTATTAATTAAATAGCTGTTAATATATACATAGTAAGATTTAAAATTTTCTTTGAATTAAATGCAAAAATTTGATTGATAAGCCGGGTGGCCAACGCTGGTGCACCATGTGGCTAGAGTTCTAGCCAATATTGTTGAGAGTTGAATGTGACCTATCAATATTATTTTGTACACCTTCTCGTCCCTGTCTTTGTCACAAGCAACATGACTTTCCTATTCCCCTTTCTTCTACAAATATCAATGCACTCAACCCATTCCATCAAATTTTAAACATGTCACTTAATTTTATTTCATCATTAAAATATAATATTTTATTATAATATATAATTTATTTTAATTTATAATTAACGAAAATCTTTTATAATTGGAAAATTTTAAAAGGAAAAGATGAGGAAAGAATTTAGTTGTAATACAAAGCCTGCTAAAACAAAAGAGGTAAATAAAACTGGCAGATCTCAGAACAATGTACCGTGACTCACATCTTGTATAGTAAAAGCCATAAAGATTTTGACACGTGTAAAATTCTGACAGTCCTAGCGTAAACCATTTTGTACTACGGATTTCCTTATCCCCTTGCTTGTATTTCTGTAAAGCGCGTGGACAAAAAGGTGGGGTTGGGGGGGTAAGAAGGAGATGTCGCGGGATTTATTGAGCCGGTGGGTCACCTACCAACAAGAATTAAATAAATAAAACAAAAGCACAGGGCTCGAGGTCATCTAAAATAATAATAAAATAAAATTAAAAAGCCTCGTCATGTGCAAGACTAGGACTAGCCGCAGCAGCACCTACGGACTGAGACCAAACGACTCACTCACTTTCCCTGTCGAGCCACTTACAAACTAGATCTGCTGCGCTGTCATACAATAATACTACCACAACTCTCTTTCTCAAAGCGCGGGTGATGTATACGCTCCTCCATTGTCCGTAGCGCGTGTGTCCACGCCGGCATAGGGAGAGTGTGGTTTGAGAACACCGTTTGCAATTGCTCTCTGAGAGCGCCGCTTTCTTTAAGGGCAGAAGCAGGGACTGTTGGGCTGTGGGGTGGCTGTGCTGCATTAGAATCTGGTATGGACATCCTACGATAAAATTCAGTGTTTCATATAAAATGACGTCGTTTTCAAATATGCAAAACTCTGTCGTTTTTCATATACGCCAAAATTAAGCAATAATTATAATAAATAATTGTGTGGCGTTAACTGAAAATAATACCATAACTTAAGATATATATTTAAAAAATAATATTTCCTAATTTTTTAAAATTATATTTTATAAAAAAGAATATAATCTGCAAAACGACATCGTAGGCGTAATCTTAGTTAGATATTGGATACGATCAAGTGACAATACGATGGTCGTGGTCGGTGGTTAAAGCAATGGAGTGGCAGAGAAAGAAATCTAATCTAGAAGAACCTGTGCGCACGTGACTCGGAGAAAATCGTACGTTCGGTTTATTTTTTAAATAATTTAATTAATAAATAAAGAAATAAAGAGAAAATAAAAGTAAGAGGACAGACAGCGCACGGTGCTCAACGCAGGCAGAGGCCGGCCATAATAATAATAATAAATAAATAAATAAATAAATAAATAATTTTAAGACAGCACAACCTAAATTTACGGAGGTGGCGTGATGTCTCAATCTAACCGTACTCTTCATGGGTCCCGCTCTCTCGTGTCTTTCCTCCACAATTATTTATTTACAAAATTTTTAATATTCAAATTTCCATTATATTAAATCCTCAACTCTATAAAACATGAACACATGAACTACCCATCAAACATTTTTTTTTATGGTAAAAAAAGATAAAAATATTAAAAATATTTTTTGATTACTTGTATTTCACAACACTAATTTGAATTTATCCACTTTTATTTAACATAATTTTAAAAAAATAAAATTTGAAATAAATAGTATAAAAATTTTATAATATTAATTATTAAAAATAAAATAATTGATATAAAAATTAAAAATTTTATTTGTATTATAATTTTTTTTTTTATTATTTTTATCAACATGCAACTCAAATATATTGTAATCCAACTAATAATTAATTGTTTGTTATCTTATTTAGAATATGACATATTTAAGATAGACTTGGATTATATTGTTTTACCTAATTTTGTGATTCTCCCACGAGGCCACGTAGAAATGAAAGCATAATTAAGGTTTCTCTTTTCTTCATCTTTTTATTTATTTTCAAATAATTCAATTATTGTGTCTTGATAGATTTGTAAAATATGGTGGGTTCTAGCTTTCTCTTACAAGTTTTCAATTCTTCGAGCAATTAATGCATTGTTAATGTTGACTCTTTGTACCAAGATTTCTACATTTGAATTTGAATTTTGGGATTTATGAATTGACAACTCATGCCCTCCTTCATTTATTAAATGAATGAATCTGAATGAGTAAATAATTTCAACACACACAGGGGAGGGAAGGTTTGAGGTTATTGTACATTAAATGTAACAATACAATTGGCACTTCACATGCCAACTCTTAACTAGCTCTAAGAGGTTTTGTCCACTTCGTATTTAATTTTTTTTTTCAGCTATATAACTTAAAATTATTATTATTATAAAAATTTAAAATTTATTTTTTTATTTTTTTATAAAAATAATTTTAAATTACATAATTAAATTTTTTAAATATAACCATACATAAATGTACCGTAATTAATTTTTTAATTTTAATTTATTATATTAAAAATAATATTATATTAAATCAAACAAATTCTTTAATAAAATATAAAATATATCGTTAAACTAATTAAAATTACGTTATCTTATATAACAATTTAAAATATATATTTTTAAAAAATTATTGTTACTCAATTATTAATGTAAAGAATCTACTATATAACAATTTGTAGTGCATATATATAACACCTTAATTCTAAGGGTCAATTATAAGACATAAATTTTTACTATATATCTCTTCAATTTTATTGTTATAATTTTAAATTTTTTTATCGTAATCTTTATTTTTTAGTTGAAAATTTTAAATTATTCAAAAAAAATAATCAACCTTCCATCTCTATACACCATAATCCTAACTCTTACTTAATTTTAAACATATTCATACTCTTCTTTGTATAGTCTCTAATTTAAATTGTTTAAAAGAAAAAAGAGAGAGAATTTATACTAATTATAAAATAATAAATTTTGTTACGGTATATTTTTAAATATTTAAAAGTCAAATATATTTAATTTTTTTAATTTTATAATAATTATTTAAAATTTTATGTTAATATATTTTAATTTTTATATTAATAATTTAAAATTTTGTGATACCAAACGTTGTATCATCACCTTTGATCTGTACTCGACCATTTCTTTCAATTATTTCAACTTTGCAGCAAACAAAGAACACGGACCCAATAAAGTGAAAAGAGTGTATTGCAAGCAAAGCAAGCAAGAAAATTATTAGTCCACCAATTGAAAGAAAGCAAATATATTAGTATTTAATTACTTAATAATCGATTAGACGCCAGTAAATGCAGAAACTATGGACAGGAAAATGCAGCTTCCGAACATGTAAAAGGAAAGCCTGGAGCTGCTGAATACACAAATCTCGAGGATTGTTTATTAATCCAAGCTGGACGGGTAGAAGAAGATCATAATTATTCCTGAAGATTTCAGATTAGATCGGATCGGATCAGTTCTGAGGATGATGGAGAAAACTGTGCGACGGTCAACGATGAACAGAGAAATGAACGGTGATGAGTTATGTTCCGTTGACGTTTTCGACACAAATGTTTTTTGATTTGACTGCCGGATATGAGTGTGTGCTCGTAGGACAAAGCTTTAGCTGGCTGATTTGTTTGTTTGTTTGGACGCACTGATTACTTTATCCTATCACTATTTCGATTTTCATTTTTGTTTTGTTTTCTATTTATCACAAGTCATCCCTTAAATGAAGGGGTTGGAGCCATGATTTGAGCAAAGAATTGTTCAAATTTTCTTGCTATTCATGAGTTCATTCATTATCTTACTAGCAACTATACTTTCTTCTTTTTTTTTTCACAATTTATGGATTGATTTCTTCCTTTATTTAGAGATACAAATGGTCTAATCGAAGCGTAAATATTTTTTAAATATTTAATTTTTTATAAATTTTAATATAATTATTAATTTTTTAAATTAATATAACTAAAAATTTTAAAAAAAAATCTCTCTTTGCTCTATTTACATTATCTTTGTATATATATTAAGTTGTCCGTAAATAAGTTAATTTTAAATATAATTAAAAATTGTTGAACAGAAATACAATGAAAATTCTATTGAAAAAATTATTATCAAAAAGGAGAAAAAGGTGAAGAGAAATGAACAAGCCCATAAGCTGAACATATTATAATTAATTTTCATCGTTATTCATGCAATAATAGTAAAATACTATTCTACTAAACAATGAATCTAGACCCAAATAAATTTTATTCAAATGATAATTTCATTAACAAAGGTCTCATTAATTTTTCAGCATGCCATGCCATGCCAGCTAATGTATTTGTTGTCCAACAGTTCTATAAACAGTAATATGAACTCAATTTTGGTTAAGGAAACGTGCATATTTGTTGAGATTAGACAAGTTTAGGTGTTATTTTAATCATAAGAATTACCTCGGCTTAATTAAAACTTGCTTACGCATCTCGATTTGACAACAAGAACAGAGAATACCATGAAAAGAGAAGATTGTGTATAATTACGATTAGACAAGATGATAATATCAGTATCATTCAAAATCTAAATGATTTAGGTGTGTGCGCTTGTGTTTGTATTAGCTAGCTAGCTAGGGCAAGACTAAATTACAAAGTAAGTAAGTTTACTTAGCACACAATTGGCGATTTAATTTCATGGGGATTTGAATGTCGACTGGAATTTTCCTTCAAACTAGGGGATAAATGAGAGGGTGGGTTAGAAAGTTGTAAAAGCTTTTGATTTTCGATGATGATGACGATGCTTCAAAAGGCTAAGTAAAAAAAGTTATCTTCCATGGATATTGACTTTACTAGCTAAACTGCTTCTTCTATGTTTATCATGGCTAGGCTAGGTTAGATGTAACACCTACCTAATTCAAAGAAAAGCTTCATGTTCATGGACTTTTGTTGTTAGATTTTTATTATTTTGAAAATTGTAACCAAAAAAAGAAAAATCAAAGAGTTATACAGTACATTATATGCATCTACAGTGTATATTCATCGTGGTTCTTTATGCGTAGATCTATTTCATTTGGCAGGTACTATGAAGCGATTAACAACCCTAATGTTTTAGTTTACGACAAGCTCTATCTGATGACATCAACCATATTGACTGATTACTTGTTTACTGGTTGGTAATAATCTTCTTCTGTAATTGATCCTTTCATGCACTACAGATTCCTCGTTAGGTGAAAATTTCAAAACAAATAATTAGTCTTGCGATCAGGAAGTGATCAAGGTTAATTAATTAGGTCAAATACATTGAACCTTTGCATGCATTTCCTCTGATAATAATCATTTAAACAAATAATTAAAGCATCTAATGATTGTAATCATACATAGAGTTCTGTGATACGTGCGTGAGTAATGCAAATGATCCTTCGAGAAAGCAGAACCAAGAATCAGAACCCAGCACCAAAAGAATTTATCCTTTCTCTTTTGTGTGTGTGGGGTTTTTTTTTTTTTTTTAATTTATTTTTGCTTCCCAAAAGCTAGTTATAGAAAACGATTGTTCTCTCATGGGTGCAATGATACTGGCTGGTGCTATATACCAAGGAACTATAAGGAAAATAAGTGCTTTTGAACTAATAAAAACACTTTAAAATAAGTGCTTTTTATTTTTATTTTTCCAAATATATATCAATATCGAGAGAGAGAGAGAGAGAGATGAAGATGGAGAAAAGGTTATGCTTTAAAAAGAGATCTCAAGAGAGAAGAAAACTTTAGAAGTACACCTTGAGGGAAGTTACTTTCAAACTTAAATCAAAATTGAAAGAGATGCGCGGCCCCAGAAGGCAAGCCGGAGGGCCACGGTACTTGGCTTGCTACAAAGAAAGCAGTCAAATTATTCCATTCATTTAATTGATGCAATTTACTAATAATCCATTGATTAATTACATTGTTTCTATAAGCACACTGATTTGTGCATTAAATATCAAGTTTATTTATTAAATATTTATTATTTTTGTCATAAAAAAACAAAACATTAATGTCCCATAATTCATCCATTTTAAAATTTTAATTTTATATTAAAAAATAACAATAATGCAAGAAGTCTTTACGTAACATCCAACTCACATATAATAATAAATTTTATGAATAAATTTATAATATTAATATAAATATGTAATTAATAATTTTATTTTAATTATTTAATTAAAATTTTTTAATACAAGCCCCTGTATATATAATTAGTTTAAATTTTAAAAATATTACTTATTCTATTTTGTAATATAGTATATACCTATTGAATTAAATGATTAAAGTTATAAAATTAATTGCTAACTTTAAATATTTTAAGGTGAAGTTTCAAAGCTAATTCTCTTAAAATTTATAATAATAATAATAATTATAATTAAAATTTAATTACAGTTGAAGTATTAAGATTAAACACATGTTATGCATTTATATAAAACGACAGCTTCGACAATCTTTCCCTGCCATTTCGTCTGACAAATCCAATCTAAACGACACACAACAGAGGAGCTCATAAAAAGGGATTGCTCCCACTGCCAATCCTTCTTCATTTATTTATTAAAAATAATTTAAGATATTTTGATAATTTCCTTTTCGCGTGAAATACACGACCCTAGGTGGAAGCACTTTGATGTGGGCCACATATTTCCTAGTTCTTGTGCGAAATTAAGTCCACGCGCTTTGAGGAGAGTGAAGGAATAAGGGCGTTTCGGAGAAGAGGGGAGGAGAAGAAGTTGGCTAGGGGGTTGAATGGACGAGAGGTGGCATGTGATTTTTCGGAAATTATCAATTTAGTCCCCATATTGTGAAAATATAATCAATTAGTTCGTCAAATTTGTCATTTGTTATGAGTTCATCCCATTGATTTTCTGTCTTGATGAACAAAAATAAATTCATATAATTTAATATTGTAACAAAATAAAGCCTCAAAGCCTTTGGTATTGTTTAAAATTTGAATGATAGGAATGGATTTGAGATAAATGTTAAAGAGGTGGACTTATACAATATTTTGAGAAGTTATAGGATGAGTTTGATAATTATGCTGTGACTTTGTTCGGAGGCCACCTAAAATTACAAAAACTAAACAACGCAAGTCTTTGTTATACCATTTTTGTGATTCTCTCTCTCTCTCTGTGATTATTGGAGTGAGAGATGTTAAGAAGTAGTAGAAGGGAAGGAAGGAAATAGAGAGAGACAAAATCTCAGACGAAAGGAGAAAGAGAGAAGAAGACGATGAAAGAGAAATATGAAGGTTTGTAATTGTAATGGAGATATAAGAAGATAGAAAGAGAGGTGGTTGTTGTGGTTGCATTTTCTTTTGTATTTTCTTTCACTTTCTGCTGAAAAACTCAGTCATCTCTCCCTCTCAAACCCGACTTTTTTCCTGAGAAAAGCCAAAGTGACAGTAGTAGTAGCAGCAGCAGCAGCAGCTGCCAACAGAAAAACCCAGCAGCAGAAGCAGATTTCAGAAACTGCAATTTCAGAAGCAGCAGCACTACTTATACAGTCCCGTCCCAACCATACCAATCTCTTCCTTTTTCATGTATATTTTTTTTTTTGGTGAGATATTAGACCCCACAACTTCCAGAAAACCTACTGAGAGATACAGATAAATCTAAATCCTTAGATTTGGTTTTTCTTATATCATCATCTATCTCTGTCCGCTGCTTTTTATGGTGTATATAAACGTTTTGGGTTAAGAATCAAAGCAACCAGTTGTGGCTACTACAAGGCGGCAATTTCCCTCTGATTCTGGAGCTTTTGCGGACTGGGCAACCTCTTCTTCTTCCACAATACGTGCTGCTCCAGGCGACCTTTCTCTCGGCTTCAATGCCGGCCCCACCGCACCTGTTGGTGCCGGTGCCCCTACTCCCGCCGGACCCGCCTCTTGGTCCTCCGCCTCCCGCCCTGTTAACTACGGGATTCCTCCAGAGATGGGCATGGTCGGTCTTCGAGACGTGTTTGTTGTAGCTCCAGCTTCTTCTTTCAATCATCATCACGATCATCATCACCACCAGCATCATGAGCCTATCAGTATCGCCTCCGATCCAATTAACGCGTCAAATGCCGCCACCGCTCTCGGCGTTGGTGTTGGCGTCGGCGTTATTCCTCTACTCACTGCGGGTCCTTGTATAGGTAATCCGCAAAACATGGAAGATCAAGATTTGATGAATAATGGTCGTAACAAAATTAGTCAAATTCAGTTTTGGCAGAATCCCAACTCTCACCAATACCTCAAGAAAGCTTCTGCCACCGCTCTCGATCACCAAAACAATTCTTCGTCTCTGAATTTTATACAAAGCGGCGGCGTTTGCGTTGATGGCAATAATAGTAATAATACTAGTATAGGCGGTGGTTCGGGCTCCAGTTCGGGAACCACGTGTCAGGATTGTGGAAACCAGGCGAAGAAAGACTGTAGCCATAGAAGGTGTAGAACATGCTGCAAGAGTCGGGGTTTTGATTGTGCTACCCACGTGAAGAGCACGTGGGTACCTGCCGCTCGGCGCCGGGAGCGTCAGCTCATGGCAACTGCAACCACCGTCGCTGGCGCAGGTTCTTCTGGTTCCACCTCTGGCATCAAAAAACCTAGACTCATATCCTCACAGACAACTACAACTTCTCATACTTCAACTTCGAACAACACTCCGCCCAGAAGCTTTGACACCAGTTCCAGTCATCAAGGTTTGTCTGATTGTCATCGTACGTTGTAATAATTTTATTCATTAAAGCCGTCTTTTTTCCATATCTTAAACGTTTGGTCTTCTTCTGGTGTAAGAAAATCTTTAGGGTTCTAGTTCTATTGTTGGACAGAATTGAGTAGGGTTTGTCAAATTTTGTGTGCAGAAGCTAGTTTCAAAGAGTCACTACCGGGACAGGTACGTGCACCGGCAGTTTTTAAGTGTGTGAGAGTAACGGCGGTGGAAGATGGTGAAGCTGAGTACGCATATCAAGCTGTTGTGAAAATTGGTGGTCATGTTTTTAAAGGGTTTCTATATGATCAAGGAATCGATCAATCAAGAGAAGGGTTTCCAAATATATCCGAATTGCATCTAGGAGGTAGTAGTAATAGTGTCGGCGGCGGTGGTGGCGGAGGAAGAAATGCCGATGGTTCATCATCTCCAAATATTCTTGATCCATCCGATGTTTACGGCGCCGCCACCGGTGGCTGTTTCCTCGGAGGTTCAAGCTATGGTAATCCGATCAATTGAGACCTTTTTTTTTTTTAAATCATGTTGGAAATGATAACATCGCAGTCTAATTCCTCCTCTGTCTACTAATTATTATTAATAGGGTTTCGGTAAACTGTTCTTGTAAGCTTCTTATCATATTAACATAAATCCCTCCTTTAATTTTTCAACTACTTGGGTTTCGATTTTCTTCTGCGGCACCCATGTCTGTAGTTTTTGGCGTTGCACCTACTTATATCAGCATTTGCCGATGAAGCTGCATTTTTCCACTACTAGAATATGTTTTGTACCAAATTACGTGTAGAGAATAAAGTTGAAAACAAATCCTGTGCCAGTAGATATATATCGTTTCGAACAAATTACTTCTGTTCTTGCTTTCTTGAAGTTGTTGCCTTTTCTTTTTATCTTGTTCTTTTGGTTCATCAGAGTTTGGTTTGACAAAGTTAAAATCTACAGTGTAAAGTATCATTTATCATCAAGGAACATTTTGGTTTTGACCCTCACCTTTAATGCACAAGGATTTTGTCTTTGCTTGCATACACTGTTTCACTAGAGTTAGAATATTAGGTGCATTATTTCTAGTACATTATTTCCCATAAACAATACCCTCTTTCTTTTGGGATTTATAATTTCTTCTCAAATTCCAATCATGTTTCATTGTAGGGGCCTAGTGTAATATTTCACCTGTTTCTTTTGCTTTTAAAATTTTTTTTTTTTCTGTCCTCTTGGTTAGTTTGTTTCATGATGAACTTGAAGTAAATGTGCTATTCATCATTATTTTGCTGCTTTAGACTTTAGCACGAGAAGTAGTTGTTGTGTCACTATCATTTATTGCCTAACAAGGAAAGAGCATTTCATGGATGTCCTTTTTAGACCCACTTAAACTTCTTATTGCTTTTCTGCAATGTGGACAATGCTCGCATATGGAGGCATTCATGAATACATTACGTACTTTGCTGCTTCTGTTATTCTTGTGTGGGAAATGTTTCCAACTTAAGTCTTGAATATTTCTCTTTATCAATCCTTCATGTGATCTTACATGTTAATTCTGCAGGTCTGCATAGTTGCTTGTAAAACATTAATGCTGAATCCTGCACCCATTGCCCCGCATTTCTGATGGAATATAGTGATGGATTCTGTACTTGGTTTAATGAAGTGAATTTTATTAATTCTCAACTCCTTTTGCATTCATATTTTCTCGGTTATTTTTGTTTTCTTCTGTTTCCCTCTATTACATTTTCAGCCAGCATTTGAGAATCATGCAATGTATGTATATTTGTATGTATTTTATTTATCATGTGGGTTTTGTCACTGTTGTTAATCTCTTGGCCGCTGGTGGTTGCTGAGATAATCTGTCCGAATGTTTATTTGGCTTCTAATGATACTCTATTCCTTGAGATGCTGCGGATATGTGCACTTTGGCTATGATTTTGTGTACAAAAATTGACTATTGTAGATTAAAATATGGATGTGTTTAATGCTTGTTTGGCCTTTTTTCCTCTCCGTCCACTGACATGTTGTCCCTCTTTGGAAGTATACACAGTTTATAAATGGATTGAATATTTTTTTACTCCATACTGTTTTGAAAATGTTGTTAGATTTGACATGTTGCTTGATACATCTTTAAAATATGCTCGGTGGATTGCAGACTGTATTATTTTAATATCAAGTCCTTGATACATGCATCTATCTCCCATGACATTGCCTGTCTCCGTCCACTTTTCAAAGTCACTTTTTGCATGTTCGGTGTAGCTTGTAATACACTATCTATCAGTAATACTAATTAATGATAAATTGCTTGAAGTGTAAGCTAAGAAATTGTCATGTTGCCAAGCGAAAGTCATTATTCTAAAAAGTGATTGCTTACTAAAAAATGATTGTTTACTGAGAAGGAATAACGATAACGCTTCATGTTTACTTGTAAAATTTCATGTTGCTAAGTGATTTTGACGCAGCTTAATCTTTCTGTATATTTGTGGGTGAGAAAGATTGTAGGAGCTGAAGAATAATAGTACATTTTGGTCTGTCAGTGGTAATTGTTTTTCTCTATGTTGGTGAGTGGTTCAGATGAGAAATTCATTACAACCTCCTTGCTATAGCAACTTTGATGCATGAGTTGTTTGGGATTGGTCGCACCAGTGAAAGTGAAAGTCTGTATATGATTTTCATCTACCAATAATTTAAACAATGAGGTACTCAATTCTTCATGCCTTTTGAAAGCAGCGGATGTGTATACAAAGTCCAAATCTTGGTGCTTTAACAATATAAAAAATTTCATTATATTTCTTCCTTGTTTGTCTACAAGTTAGAGGACAACCTTCTCCATTCTCTCATGAATTCAATGGCCTAGTATTGGTAATTAAATTATTTTATGTCCTGATAATATTTCTGAAATGGATACATAGTTTTAGTATTACTTACAATTTTTGTTTGAAATGCTCAAGTTATGTTTGTAATTTGCACATGCATGTACATGGCATATTACTTCATTTTGCATCACACAACTTGTGAATGGCATTTTGAATGATTCTCGATGTACCATTATTGGATTAGATCATTCACAAGTCTGCTGCATTCCTATATTTCTGTTCACTGAAGCTGGTTTGACTGGAACTGTTAGATCATGCAACTTTATGCAAACTGTGTCCCTTGAGAATGAGAAATGTTATTATCTGACTTGGTTTTGTTTATGCAATAAAGTGTTTTTCCTGCAGGATAAGTTTTTCCTTTATCCCTTGGTCGGTTATTTTATGTTCTCTTCTTTCTTTGTATCTTTCGTAATCAGTTTCATATCTATCATCAATTTGGCAAATTACTGAGAAATCAGATTCTTGTGTTTCATTCATTTGGGTGCTTTCCCTTTTACTTATGACAGATGCATAAATTGTTTCTATACTTGGTGTCTTCACATATTTTATCATTTTATGGGCTAAAATTTCGATAGTGAAAGAGATACTAACTCTCTATACAAATTATAGGATACAGACTGATGTTGTATGATAGGCTTGTCGAATGAAAATAGAAAATCAATCAATCCTCAATTGAATTGATTTTGTATCCCTGGTTAGTGTTCGATGTTCTATTCTATGAGACATTGTTTGCTAGAAAGAAGAAACTCGTCTGTTACCATGCTATATCTCTTGTTTTTTACACTGTTTGATCTCTTAAACATTTCCAGTGCATTGCATGGATCTTGTTATTGATTATCTACAGTTTAGTGATCAATGGAGGCATAGATTCTTCCCGTGGATGCGTAGTTTTTGATATATACAAGGAGTCTGCAATTAGGGTTTTTAAAAGGCTCTCGCACTCCATGCGTGGTTCTTTGTTTATCGTTAACGTATTTTACTTGTAATATGCTATCGTCGTTCACTCGGGATGTCGTAGAGCTGCATATTACAGTTGCAAACTTGCAATTTTAATTAATCCCCCAAATCATTCGAGTTATGCATTCCTGCAAATTCTCCAAATGTTCTGCAAGGGGCACAATTTTCCAAATCCGTCCTGCATGCATGGCTGATTAATTCGAAGTGATTATGAATAACTGGAGAAATGAACTGACTATCTCGATTCCTGTGATGAGAAACAAAATACAATCTTTCCAAGAGAGAAGATGCAGTATTGCAGCACTTCTCACGTCTGCAAGTAGATTCCATCTTCCCCGGTGATCAATCGAAGAGAGATTTGCAGCTGCAAGAAGGAATTAGATTTTACTGACTTTTATTAAGATCCAATGAGTCCGTTACGAATAACAGTTCATTCGTTAGTGATTTACCCTGCATTTTCTGATAACACCCGGCTCCAAGTACGGCAAATAAATGAAGACATATATAATCCCTCCTCTTCCCTTTGCAGCCAAGTAGCACTACTGTGCAGATAACTATTTTCTTTCACTGTACTGAAGCAACCCGGTGCCTGACAGTAATCTCTGTGTCTTTTAACTCTTTCAGTCGGCCTTGGATTCGGACTATGGTTTTAATGACACTGATCAGACAGTACACGTAGCACGATTTTTCAAAATGGGTATGTCAGTAAAAAGACCAAAAGAGTCTGGATCTCCATTGACAAGCTCCTTCTCTAGTTTGCACCGTGCAAACTAAAGAAGGAGCTTGTGACACTAGCCATTATTTCTTTCAGTTTAATTATTAAAATAATCTCATTTGCTTACGATTAGGTTAATTGCATGTTTACTTATTGTTGTCCTTTCTATTCCTTTAGTTTGAATGAATCTTTAAATATTTTTTAAGAAGACATTCATAGAATGTTAAATAGACAATAATTGGGAGGACCATGCACTCATATTATATTATTTTAAAAGTAGACACCTTGTTCATTGCAATGATGCATACATAATGAATTCACTTTTGGTCCTCATACTATGATTTATGTACACTTGTATTTTAAAATTTTCAAATGGGTATGCGATATTTAAATAAATATTTATCTATTTGTTTGAATATCAAAAAATAGAATCCCTAATGCAAACTTAATGATTAACCAACTTATCAATGCAATCATGCCAGAAAAATAAAATACAGGATCATCAGTACATGATAAGCTTGGTGCTGCACCGAGTTTGTCAATAGTGAAAAAGGTGAGAAGTACTTTTTGAGTTTATTCCTTCATTGGTGTCCTTTGATTGTGGCAAGAATATATTCAGATTCATCTAGTGGAAGATGACAAGACAAAAATCTATGGTTTTGTTATGTCTTTTCAAGTATTGAGAAGCAAACTCTTTACAGTTTCTAGTTCCTCAGTATGACAGTATCACGAGGATTTTCATAGATGGTTTGAATCAGTAGTTGATTAACCTAAAGAGTGACTAATTCACAGTCATACAAAGAGGGTGAGAGAGAGAGAGCACGCCAGTTAGAGGCAATTAGGTAACTGTAACGCCACCGAGCTCCAGTTGTGCCGCTGCTTCATTGATTGCATCAATAATGTCCATCTTTCCCCTACTCAAAGCTTCGTCAATTGGAGTCCGCTCATGGCTGAAGGTCACCAGTAGTAAACAAACAATTGCATACAGGGAATAAATTTAAAACGATATTTGAAAAGATATGTAATTTAACTCTAGGTCTTGGGTTAGAAATACCACCTGTTTAAAACGCTTACATTTGCTCCAGAAAGGACCAATTTCTTAGCCACCTGTGATAACCGTAATGTATTAAATTGAATTGTAAAATGTTAAACGAGACTTCTGCACATAAGGACTATGATGATCACCTCAATATGACCATTGAGGCAAGCCCAATGAAGCGGTGTATTCTTCTCCTCGTTAAACACATTGACATCCTGCTCAAATAGAAGATCTCAAAGGTAATTATTATTAGAGGAGACTATTAACTAAATGTAGCACACACCGTACTTTCTAAAGCAGAATGAATGATTTTACAAATTTCACCTTCAATAATATATGTGGTTGAATTAATTATTAAGAATACACCAAATCAACAAAGAATCAGTTTTTAAGTTGAACCAAAAATGTTATTACAAGGATCCTAAATAAACAAGTAATTTATACTCGAGCATTTTAACTAGTAACATAAGGAGCCCCCACTCTTAGTCTAATGGTAAGTGCTCACCTCCCTTCTTAAGTGGGAAGGGGTTTGATTCTCCGTGTGGTCATTGGAGTACATTATCCTGATTGTAAATATTAATCTTCGTAAAAACTAATCAAATAAGTGTTTACATATTTTACCAGGCAAGAAGAATGTTTAATCAAGCAAATATTTAACTGACTCTGTATTTTGCAATTTCACATCCCATTACATAGAAGATGGTAAGGAAACACAAACAACCACTTTGATCATTTTTTTCTGGGGCAGGCCTTGATGGCACAAGGAACTTTATTAATAAATGAAAGAATCCCCTCAATCATGGTTACAGGTTAAGTGTGCACTAAACACTAAAGATAAAGCACCAATGCAGAAGGCATCAACTATCTTTTACAAAGTCTACTACAAATTTTAACTAAAGAATGCCTTACCACATAAAAGTTGGGATTCTACTGGATGTTCACGAATACAAAACAGCAGCCAATAATGCATGAATACAGAAAGAGTTGCCCAACTTCACTTGCCGAGCAATACCTCTAAAAGTTAAATTAGAAGAATTTCACACAAAGTGCACAAGTAGTGATTATATTTACAATCTCAGATACTAGCTAGATCATCCAGTCGACTTTAGTTCTGCTTATACATTTATGAAAAAAATTCTGGTTTGCACAATCCCTAATTTCTTGTGAACTATCTTTGGCTCATATTGCATAAAATTCATCTTGACAGGCAACCGACAATTTTTTTCTGTACTGAAGTATGAATACTAGCACTACTAAATCTAACCAAGTGAGCGTTTGCATCCCTAACTAGAGTTTTTATGTCCAAGAAAAACAGTCAATATGCAGTTCGCCTTTTAATTCATTTCTCCATCAGTATGAAGCATTGTTATCTGATCTTTACATTATTCAGAGTACATTGGTTTTCCTGGAACTCTGTTGGTTTAAGGTTGGCATGGGAAGCTGAGATAAGAACTGATAGATGTCATGGACCAGAGCCAATTGTGCTTGACATCAACGATTTAGGTTGAACAAAAATAACAAGCTTTTATCAGGCTTGTGGCAAAATGAAATGAGATCAATTGATCATTTTCTTCAGGACCAAAACCTTTAATAAAAAGGTATATGTTGCCTTTTCTACTTCTTAGATTTATAGATTCATCTTGTACCCTTTAATATGCCTCATGAGTAGCATTGCTTGTTCACATCCTACGTAAGGAAAATTTTTGTTCTTTTTTCCTTTTTCTCTCTCTCTCTCTCTCTTTTTTTTTTTTTCCAGATGTAAATTGTCTTAATTCAAGAAAAAGAGTAAGACCAAGCAAACAGATTGATCACTGTTGAGAACTTAGGTAAACAAAACATAGAAAAGCACTGGCAATAAGTAAGATGCTTACAAAAGAATCAGATATGTTCCAGGCAATAAAAGACGAAAAAACCAACAGGAACTTATGTTCTTAACCAAACTATCACATCCAAAAAGTAGTGAAAAATCAAGGACACAGCACTTAAGTGAAAAGATTGAACCTACCAACAAATGAATCTCATAATGTAGCAAGAATTGATTGTGAACTGAGTGAAGAACAATAGACAAATGATAATACAAAGAAAAGAATACCGTTAAGATTGCTTACCACTCCTTTGCTGATAAGATACTCCACAATGCCAATATGTCCATTAGCTGCAGCCATATGAAGGGCTGAAACACAAACACCAGTACAACTAAGTAAAACATAGATGAAACCATGCATAACAACTAATGATGGCAATCTTATTTTTGAATATACTATATGCATAAAATGTTGTATTTGTCTCCCACATTTGATGGGCAGACATAGTCATACATGTATGTTATAACAAAACAGCAACATGTAGTTAATGCCAAATATGTAGGAGATTGTATATGGGCTAGTTTGGTAAGAAATCATCATCTTGTTAATGGGTTATCCGGTACACTGAAGGCTGATGGTGCACGTTCAGGTTAGTGTAACCCTAACATGCTCTACGTTATAGATCCCTAATGGGACAGATCATATAGTCATTTTATCATATCTTTAGTATGTCTCCCTACCCTCATCCTATTTAGATACAAAGATTGACCCATTGAGCATTCACTGATTACTTCGAATTGAGAGATAGAAGGTAGCCACTCCTTGTTTCTTACTCAGAGATAAAGAAATTAAACTTCTTATCATGTTTCACATAAAACATAAAACATTGTTATAAATTCAACATAAAAGCTTCATAACACACAGTACTACACAGAAACACATAACATAAGCTTTAATATCAAATATTGAAATTTCAACATTCACATATTAAGATCTAGCATCTTGTAAGAGCAGACATGCATCTTGCATTTGATGAAGAAGCCATAGAAGAGGAAATTGGTGCACCATACAACTAAGACAGATGAGAGGAAAATCAACACAGAAGCCCTGTGTCAATTTAAGTCTTATGGCTAACCTCTTTCCCACAAAAAGAATAAGTCAGGTTTATTGGCAATTCAATGTGATCCAATAAAACTGACCTATCCAATGCACACCAATCCAATCACTTTGAGACTAAGGCACACAGAACAGTTAAGAAACGTGATCTATCCCAAAAAAAAAGAAAAAAATTGAAATATTTCTCTCTAGAATCATCAAAAACCTTTTGTTCCTTTCTTGCCAAATAGCTCATAAATTATCAATACAATTCATTTCTCTGTTTCCCCTACGAAAAGCTGATACATGAAAGGAAAAGCCTATAAAACTTTAGCAGATTGAAATAACATACCCCCCAGTCTGGTAGCATTGCAATGGTGAAAATGCAGCACGAAGAATTCTTAGCCTGCTCCATTAATAGCTACATTAATAGAGTCCAGTGGAATACAAAAAGTGGATATTTGCCAACTTGGGAAGTAAAGTCATTGGTCATTCTGGAAGAGGCTAAAGATCTTAGTCACCCACACTTGGAGAAGGTAGTTTAAGGGATGCAAGTGAATCATCATCTTTTGGTCTCCCAATGAAAGACAAAATATCTGAATGTACATAGACTATTTTTACACTACGGAGCATTTCCTTACTTGAATAAGATTAGATTTCCAACGTTTAAACACTCAGACTAAGATGTGTTCATGGTTGAGTTTGGTCTGGTTTCAAAGAGAATGACAAGCCATTATTGAGCAATTTCTAAAAATTGAAATAAACACTGAACAACAGCATCGCATAAACTAGTTTGGTTTGCTTCAGTTTTCACTTTTAAGAGGAAAAAAGAAAAAGCGTATGGTTAGCCTTCAAACAACCGAAATCACCAATTGTCACAATTTAGTGTCAAAATATCTACACCAACTAGATGCTTCATCATCAAAACTGGAACACATGGATTGGTTTCCAACATTGAAACACTGAAGCAAATCATCAGTTTCCTAGTTCTCAAAATGAATCAGAGAGTGAATAATCTAACCAAACCTAACCCTCAGTGGGTTCAACTATTCAATAGGCTTGCTTGCACACCCTATACATTACCTAATAACAACTCACAACAGTCTTAACTTGAAACCTATGAAATTATGCTGTGAAAACTTAGAAACTACCAGAAAGCTCCACACCATGGGGGACAAATACTAAGGTTGTATCTAAATTTTACTAAACCCCACAAATTTTGAACTTTAAGAGCCAAGTTGTCAACATGGACAATTCGAAGAGACGTATACAAGCTATGAACTAAGGAAAATGTGTTACAGGTATTCAAAATGTATTAGTTCCAACATTGAATTAAAAAATGTCCAAGAACCCAATCATCTATCATACCATAAACCAAAATAAAACTACCCATTTTTTCTGATATATCATTGATAAATAAACACAGCCAGAAAACATGGAAAACAGGCATAACGTAAACAAGCAAAAACTACAGAGCATAGAAGGGATAGTAATGGAAAAAACCAGTTCGGCCTTGTGAATCCTTAGAATCGAGAGGAACACCAGCAGATTCTAAGCTTACTACATCCTCAATGTCGTCATATCTAGCAGCCTGTCAAACAAATAAGTTTTTACAAGCATAATGAAGTGGCTAGCTAAGTTTTATAATCAGCTGAGTATAATTTTTACAAAAACGAAGATGAAGAAGAAAGAATCGGAGATGGAAATAGCAAAATGTGATGTGTGAACCTCGAGAAGCGCGTCGACGTTTTCAAGCGACATCGGATCGGTTGGTTCTGCATCCTGCGGCATTGGATTTAAATGCAAGTGCTGTAGCTGATGAAAAAGCCGACCCTGGAGCCTGCCCGTGGAAGGGTTTTATCCTTCTGCTAAACACACGTGTTGAATCTGGACCATCCCACGTGGCACCACATGACTAGCAGTCAACTTATCGTAGGTACCCCCAGGAACAGGAAATTGGTAAAAGAAGAAACCCCAGAAATCACGTTTTATCATCCAGATCCCTTTATATTACTATGTTTTCTTCTTAAGGAAAAACTAAACACATTTTATATATAATAGGTCCTGATACACGGAAATGACTATATTAGCCTCATAGATTTGAGCTTCAAAGAGACAGATGGTCATGGATGAGATTAGTAGGTGTAGTAATTTTTGAACTCGTCAAATGAACACGAACCACGTGCATGCATTTTTTGAGTTGTATTAATATAAAATTATATAATTATTAAATAAATAAAATTAATAAAATAATAATTTTTGACATAACTTATTAAATTAACACAAATTTATAAGTTTATATTTACATAAAATAATATAATTATTAAATAAATAATATGATATAATATAATTTATTATTATATTAAATTTAAATTAAAAATTTTTGACACGTTACAATTAATTATTTACATAATCTTATATTTTAAAAAATAATTATATTTATCATATTTTAAAAGTTATTTAATTATATTTAAAATAAAATTAATAAATATTTTAATATAAAATATTAAATATATTATAAAAATATATTATAATATAAAAAAATATGTTAAATAATTAATATAATTATAATTTATTTAATAATTTTATTATATTAAAATTTTTAAATTTTAATACGATTATTAAATAACTTAGGTTGAATTAGTTTCTCTTTGACACAAATATTTTGAATTGTTATCCCTAGAGATTAAGGACTCATTTGATACAAATGGAAAATTATTGTTCTTATTTGATAAAATAAAAATATTAAAGTCCTACCTAATAATTACCGACAAGCAAAACAGAGGCGTATTTATGTGAACCACATTCCAACCCGCGTGTTTGGGCCTTTGATCCCCAGAACAACAGGATCATTCTTTTTCTCTCTTTCGGAACCAGAATTATTCTTTCAGCATCTCTCTCTTTCCTTCCATTTTGTATATAATTTTCTTCCATTAATTTTAGATTAGTAGCTCGAACAACCAGCTAAAGATCTTCTTTGTTTATCTGTTAATCTAATTTGATCGTCATGACTTCTTCCGTCAACAAGATCGACGGTGAACAGCTTGTCAAGGCTGTTGATAATTTATCGGTTTCAGATCAGGTAATTTTTTCGCCTATGGATTGTTATTACCGCTGTCAGATCTAGATAAGCATTATTTGGAAAATTGGAAGGAATCTTTCCTGTGTTTGGTTTCTGAGAAAATATATGCGGGAATAGATAATTGTATAGGACGATTTTAGATCTGTTTTATTGGATATTGAGAGAAATGTACCGCTTGTCTAATCTTTTGAAAAGGGTTGGTGTGATATTTTGGTATTGGATAATGAAATAGTCAAGATTTGAAATTTTCTGTGTGTGGCTATATGTTTCCTGCATTTTCTCGGCGACCAAACACAGTGTTAGTGCATACTTTTGGTTCCGGAAAATTCGTGGTAGTGTTGCGAGAAATAAACTGATATTAGGATGTTCTATTAGTTGTTCTAGTTCAATTTAGTAAACAGTGAATACAAACTGTACATTTTATGTTGGTTTTATTCTGTCAAGTAGTTAACTGAAGCAATTTTCAATATTTTTCCGATTAATATTGATTTTGTTTAACTGTTTAGAGAAACCATTTTAATTTTTGTTCATTTGCTATTGGTTGGTTTGGTTCATAGATTTATTTTATTTTATTCTAGTGTTGAATTTGTTGAATTCGGTTGTTTCTCATTTTTAGGGGCAAAAACAAACTAAATCAGAGATTCCTGAAACGGGGTTTGGGAGTCATGGAGGGGTTTGTGCCATATGTTTGGATAAGATAGTGCTTCAGGAAACTGCTCTTGTAAAAGGTTGCGAGCACGCTTACTGGTTTGTCTAATTGAAATCTTTCATCTTTTTGCTGTTATTATTCAAAATGGTCTCTATGGATTACACATTATGTTTTATGCTCTATTTTGATGTGAATTACACTTCTTATAAAATGTATTAAATGGTCAGTGTGTTTAGGAACTGCATTCTGGATATTGGGTTGCAAATCTTAATTATTTTGCAGTCATTGGGTCTGCAGTTCTCTCCTCTGCGTTTCTCAGCAAGTGTGTGTATTTATGTGCCCATTATGAAAGTAATTTTAATCAATAACAGAAGCATGCACCAAAAAATTAATTGTTCAGTTATGTCTAAAAATGTATTGTTTTAACAAATGATTAAGGTGCTTCTGAAAAAATTTCAGAGAAGAGGAAAAACAAAAGTGAGAAGCTCCTGTTAAATAACAGATATGGAATGCAGACCTACTTTTGGGTGCAAGTATATATTTATGTTAAGCTTAGTTTCTGTATTCATTGCAAGATACCTTGATAATTGTTTACAGTTCCTCATCTTCTATACTGTCTGTTGCATATAACTTAAGTAGAGCCACTCTGGAGGCATTTTCTAATTGTCTTGTCTACATTTTTTTCTTCATGAATAGCCCATGGTTTTTCTTGCTTTCTTTGCTTTTTTGATTCCTCTTGCCTGTAACTTCAACACTACACCCATTTCATAGTCTTTTGTAATTTACATTGTGGCCGTGGACATTTTTGGCTGAGAGTACAAATGGTTTTAGTATACTTAGGTTTGAGTGTTTATAATGAGGGTCCGTAGTTATTGGTGGAGTTAGCTTTGTTTTATATCTATGAAGGAGATTACTGAAGTGAAGCTTACCAAAATTTGTTATCGTTAAATGGAGTGGTCTCATGATTTGTCCTATTGCCCTGTCTGTAACCTTAATCTGTTTTATGTTTGAGATGGCTGGTTGGTGTATTGATGCTTATTTGACCAGAGGTTAAAATTTTTGTTAGTTGGTGAGATTTCCCATAGGTTTTTATCCTGTAGTGAGCTATAAGTTGTGCATGCTGCAGTCTCACAGTACATGAATATTTTAGTGGCCCATAAATTGTTTTGAGAACAACTAGTAACAACAGATTTTTGGTTTTTGTTTTCAGAGCTGTGTTGTTGTTAATTTTTTTAATCAAGTTTTACTTTTTATTCTCTAAGTACGTTTAGTCATTTTCCTCACTTATTATTTTTTCATTTTATTTCAAGAGTTTGTGATGACTAGCATCCATGCTTGTGGCCATTCTGTGCTTCAGTGTTGGGGGAGTAATCAAAAACCTCATTATATTGCCTTTTGAGACCATGTTTAAATTTGTACTTAGCAGGTTCCTGGGATTAATAACAGAGGCATGTTAATGTTAGCCTTGTCTTGTGTCAGTATTAAGAAAATTATGATAAGAAAGCATGTTAAGTTCGTCACTCGTTTTCGCATGGGAGTCACTTTTGGGATTTATTTTGGTAGTGTTTTTTTCGGTTAAAATGACCAGAAGAGTTTTAAATACTCAAAGGTGACTGAAGAAGAAACCAGATAAATTCTGAGATGTTGATATATGTTAGAAACTTCTTTGGCAATTCTATCCTTCAATTTCTGACTGTAAATGAGTCTTGGCATGTGGTGTGTTCATGGGAATGAATTATGCTTTGAGTGGTGTGGTTTGGATTCATTTCCATGTGATACCAACATATAGTCATTGTCTACTTTCTTTGCCTCTTCTGTTGATGAGTGCAAAGAGTATTTCTTTTATTTCTACATTGTATCATTTCAACATTATCTGAAGAACTGTGTGGGATGGAAAGTTGATATATTTGTTTTTATGTTTTGAATAATAAAAGACATGAAATGATAGAATCAGGCTTTTGTTTTTGTTATGTGCAGTGTGACTTGCATCCTTCGATGGGCATCTTACATTCAGAATCCAACCTGCCCTCAGTGTAAACATCCATTTGAATTCCTCAATGTTCATCGTTCTCTTGATGGCAGGTAATGATAGCCATCCCACTTTCAGTGTAAATTCTTATCTATTTATTTATTTTTCTCCAAAGAATATAGTTTTGCTGTAGAGGCAGCAATAATTTTGAATAGAAATGCATGCCTGATTGCTTGAATAGTTTCAGTGATGGAAGTAAGGTAGATTTTCTCCAAATATAAAAATATTAAAAAAAAAAAAAAAAGGTCCTATTTGTCTGTTGCTTGTTGATGAAGATACAGCTTATATTATAAATAGTTTGTGACTTGTTTGTGTGAGTGATCAGTGAGTATTGAATTGCCAGTGATAATATGCTGTAACTTTGTGACATTTAAAGCGACCTTACATTTCCTGAAATTAATGTTCTAATGGAAAATTTTCCTTTTCTTTGTGTGTTGTGATAAACAGTATTCAGGATTACATGTTCGAGGAGAGTGTGTGCTTGCTTCTTAGAGCTGCGTGGTTTAAACCTTTGATTGTGGAGGATCATGAAGTGGTGGTGTATGATGATCTGGAAGATTATGATCTGTACGAGGATGAAGAGGATGATCTGGACGAAGTTTACTTCCGCAGTTCATCAAGTCTTCGTATTGGTAACCGAAGGTGGGGAGATAATGGATATGTTAGGGCAGGGCGCCAAGAAGCAAGGCCTGTCCACCGCCCGAATTCCCTGGATTCGGGTGCCAGTTCTTCTCGTGAGCCCAAGAAGAAAGAGGTTGCAAAAAGTACAACAGGGAGACGAGCAAAGAGGGCACTGAAACGCGAAGCTGCTGATAAGGCGGCTGCAGCCAAACATCAGCAACATTTGGCAAGGTTGGGGCGGAACCTTGATGCGTGCTGTAGTCAGTAAGCCTGAAACCCTGTATTTGATCCTCCTTTGTACAGTATATTCCTTGTGAAATAATGACACATTAGTCGGTCGGAAGTCCGGTGATCAGCGGCTATGCTCACCGGTATGTTGTATCTCTTAAAATTTCATTTTTCCATTTAAATAATTGTACTATGATTCCTTCAGTGTATCCAATATTTCAGTACTGAAAATTAGTTTAGTAGAATATTTTACTGCAAGCAAATAAGTATTTACTACTGATACATAAGTCATCAAAGATGTACAAAGCACCTTTCTTTAGCCCATGGTTGGTTGGATATTCATTCTTCTTTTTTTTCTCTCTTCAAATTGCTTGCAGCCTTAGATTTTGTACATGTGAACCCCCTATTGGAATTTAATGGGGATCCAATTTCTAAGATGACGTTTTTGTTTGACAATTTATGGAAGAAATGGGAAGATTCTAAATACTACAATTTGACTTGTTGACTTTGAATTTCACACACTATAACATTTAACATTAATTTTTAAATCATTAATCATGTTCACAGGCTCATAAGAGAGGGAGGGAGGGGAAAAAAGAAGGAAGAATTCTTAATATATAGGGCTTATTAGTTTTAAATTTTTAGTTAATCTATTTAAATTTTTAAGTTTTATATTTTATATTATTTTTTTAAAATTTTAAAATTTAAATTAATCGTTTTAAGTTTTACGTTAAAAAATATAAGAGATATGAGATGTATCATTGTCAATTACTGATTTATAAGATAAATTGATGTAGTTTAACAATATTATAATAATTTTTTATTCATATAACAATTTAGATGATCGAGCTTAGTTTTAAAGGATTGGTAAATTTTAAGAAGAATCCTTTTACAATTTCTTTTTTTCTTCCTATTCATGTACTAGTTTGTTTCTTTCTTCGAATGCTTGGTATGAAATGATATTGTTTGATGAATTTCTTCATCTAAGCTCTTGAATGAAAAAAAAAATCTATTTATTTATTTATTTTAGTCATAAAGCTTGGAAGAGCATCTTTGCAAGAAAGAAGGATAATGAAAATGGGCCCAAAAATGGGACCTCCATTTTACTAGGTGGAGAAAATTGTGAAGGAGTAGGAGTTGCAATGTCAAGCAAAGCTATGGAAATCCCCCTTCCAAAAATCTCTATCCCTCACCCACCACCTCCTAATCCCAAAAAGTGGAGAAAAAAAATAATATTATTAACAATAATAAAATAAAAAAAAATTAAACACTTTTCACATGAAAATCTTGTGTTTAAAAATTCTTAATTTTATAAAATTTATATATCAATTAATGTGATATATATATATATATATCTCAATCAATAATTGACATGTGATAAGCATTTATCGATTTTTACTTTAAATGAATAACAAATTGATTGTATAAAAGAATTTGTATCTCAATTTTAAATGTACAATTTTTTTTTATTGATATGTGTTATGTGTTAAATATTTATTAACTTTTTTTTTTATGAAATATATTAACGAGTGATACATCAAAATTTTGTGTCCAAACTTTATAAGTATAATATTACACTTTTTAAATTTTTTATAAAATTTAAGCAAGCACTGATACTTCTTATGAAAGTTATCCTAAATTGAAAAATGGAAGCAATCAGCATGAACAAAAGTAGCATGAGAAAACAACCATTACATCATAATCATCATCACTAATTTCTTCTTCTTCTTTGTTTTTTCTTGCTTTTTCTCTTGATTCCTACCTACCACCATGCCCACCTTAAATCAACTGTCAGCCATTTTTTTCTCTGCTTCCATGCTTTGCCTTGAATTCATGGAGTGATTCTGTTAACTTACTCTTCAACAACCCACACTTTGAAGGTGATTGAATTATAAGAAACAATTCAATTTCTTCCATTGTTAATCATTCTTCTCTCTGAAATAACTCTCTTCTGTCTTGTTTACTTCTCTTTCCTTTTCCTGTATTTTCCTCTGTTTCCAAGGTTGATCTTCGGTTAAAATTCAGCAATAGTTTGAAATTTTCCGGGAGGGAATTTATTTTCCTTGAGATGGATTCTTTCAATCGGTCTACTGGGTTCAGATTTAATCCTGAATCAAACACAGTGGGCGCTGCTGAGAGTGATTCTGAATTTTCTGGGATTCTTGAAATCTACGTTCATCATGCTAGGAATATTCACAACATTTGTATCTATGATAAACAAGATGTTTATGCTAAATTCTCTCTCACATACAATCCAGACGAGGCTATTTCTACTCAGATCATCAATGGAGGAGGCAAAAACCCAGAGTTCAATGAGAATTTGATCATAAAAGTTACCCAACTTGATGCTGTTCTCAAATGTGAAATCTGGATGTTTAGCAGAGCTAGAAACTATTTGGAAGATCAGCTTCTGGGATTTGCTTTGGTTCCAATTTCACAAGTTATTGGTAAAGGAAAAGTCACTCAGGATTACAATCTTTCATCCACAGATCTCTTTCATTCTCCTGCTGGCACTGTCAAACTCTCTCTTTCTTTGAACACATCTCTGCCTGTTAATCCATCCGCCAATTCTTCAATATCTTCAGAAGTTGTTTTGCTTGACAGGAAGATCTCAAACGTGCTTTTAGACCCTCTTGAATATTCGAGAATCGAGTTTCCTGAGATCAGTGTTGTTAGAGAGAATCAGAAGATGGTTTCTGAGTACTTCGATGGATTGAATTCCAGGTCTAATTCAGCAGGACTTGCTTCTTTTCTTCACCTCGGCGCGTCTCCTCAGCTTGTTGATGACTACGAAATGACCATAAATTCATCGGATGAGAATCCTGGTGGATCCATTTCATCAAATGGGAGCAGCATTCAGAATTCTGGTTTCTTAAGTTCTACAACCACCAGCTTAAGTGATGACAGAAACTCAGCTGATTCTGTCGAGAAAAAGAATCGTCTGGGAGCTCAATCTTCAACTTCTATCAATGTATCAATCACCGGTGAAGTTCATCAAATCTCAGGAAACTGTCCGGATACGCCAACTTCGAAGAAAGACAACGAAGTTAAAGACGAGAAGGACTCGAAGTTTGAAAGCAAGGAAGAGGAGAACAACAGTGCTAAACTTGCTCAAGTATTTTCAGCTCCTATGGGGAACATAAATCTCGAAGCTGAGCAGTCTGCAATGCAGCAGCAAATAGTGGACATGTACATGAGAAGTATGCAAGAATTTACCGAATCTTTGGCCAAAATGAAGCTACCAATGGATCTTGACAAACCAGAATGCGAAGATCGCGGTGATCTCATTCAAAACAACACCAATAACTTAGAAATTGAGAAGAAAAAGAACGATGGATCGAGGGTTTTTTACGGCAGCCGAGCATTCTTCTGATTGCTAGAGCTATCTAATTGTTTCTGCTAAACTTCCAAGTAAGCTTGTTCTACTGAGACGACAAGGAGTTAATTTAATTTATGAGACTCTGGATGTTCCCTGCTTCTTTGTTCCTGTGTTTATAACAGATTTTAATCATTTTAGCGTTCTTTAACCTCTGTATCATTTTGATGCTGAGCAGAATAATTGTCTTAAATTCAGTCTCTACTGTTTCTGTTCTGAAACCTCCATGGAGATGGATACAATTCAGTGCTGTTGTTGCAGATTCATGGCAATCTGATTGTGAATTTTTGAGGGGTTCAGGAAATTTTATGAGTTGTTAATTACTGCATAACAGTGGAAGAATTACAATTTCTGTGTAAAGAAGAGTTGTAAAATCTCAGTGTTTTGTAAAAGTGATTCCAAGTCTTGTGTAAAAACTGTTTTCTGTTTGCGGCAAACAGGGCATAGAGATGTAAGTGCTTTGTTGGTAGCATTTGTTCACTGTGTTGTATGATGTAGAAAGTGACTTAAATTTCTTATTTGTTCCATGTTACTGAATATTTGCATTAAGTATACTTTTAGATTTTTGATTACAGTAAATTTATTTGTAATTGTTGTTTTTAGACTTAATTTTAAAAGCATAATAATAATAATTAAAAAAATAATATTGTATTATCAATCACGATTTTATTTGGTAATTATTTATTAAATATTTATATGCTTTAATTTGCTATTTAGTCTATAATATGTTTATATGACCTAATAAATTACAAAATCTTGGAATTTATGTGTATAATTCTTGAAATTAGAAGGTAAAAACTATTATTTCTATATTAATTAATATCCATGAAAATTGTTACTGTTATGGGTCCTTTGGAAAGTTCTTTGGGCCAAAAGGGCATCTTGATGTTTGCATGTTATGCCATGATTGGTGGGATGTCTTACTATATTCAACACCCCAACATTTGTTGGCAAGCATTCTTATGCTTCTCTTCTGTCCCCAATGATGAAAGGAAGGAGGAAATTGAGAAAAAGAAAAGAAGTAATAACACTTGGATCCATAGATTTTATAAAATTCCTCAAACAAGAACATCATTTATCCATTTATAATAAATAAATTCCCAATTCGAATCCACTCTTACTAAAATGATTGAAATATTCTTCCGCCTTAAGTTAGAACTTTAACTTATAAGAATATTTCGATTATTTAATTGATATTAGGGACTTATTTCATATAAATAAATAAATAATATTTTTTTAAAAAAATAAATTAAAAATTTAAGAATAAAAATGTTGTTATTGAAAAGAAATAGAATAATGTTTAGAGAATTAATGTGTGTATGTGAACAATCCTTTCATGAAATCTAAGTTATGATATGAAAAATTGATTGATATATTCATGCAAAACAGAAAAAAAGAAAAGAAGAGAAAAGAAAAGTAATTTATTTGAAAGTGCTTTTTCATTATGAAGAAGGAAAAAAGAATTGTTGATTGCCATGATAAAAGGTTGACAAACATGGCAACCTTTGTTGAACCCACTAATTTTTTCCGGTGAACATCATTGTCTTAGTGGTGGGGCAGTTTTAAAACTAATTTTCAACACAAATGTGATATACCCATTCTTGAAAATTTATATATATTATGGAGAAGCACTCTAAGATAAAGTGCTTTTGATCGAATCCAATGATTATCAAATTCGACTAACTTATTTCATATTATAAAAAAAAATTAATCAAATATTTAAATTTATAAGAGAACATTACGTTTTTTTTCATTAGTGAATTGTAAGTAATAATAATAAAAGAATTACAATAAATAAATTTGAATTTGTTGATAATTTTAAAATATTTAAAATTTATTTGTATTTAAACTAAATATATGATATCATGTCATTGTATAATATCACATGTAACAAAATTCATATTATTTATTGATTGACCTTTTTATTATACAACATGATATGAAATTTTTACATATAATAAAAGGGAACACAAATATGAATTATAAACTTTATTTATAGTCTAAACATATTATTGAAGTTAGTAAATGTTTGGGATTGTATTCCGTCTAAAATAATCACTAATTTAACAATCAAAAACTCTAATTTTGTTTGGAAATCCATTTTCAAAAGTGATTATTAAGTAACTTGATTTTCAAATAATCTAAATTTGTATTGATTTTAAAAAGCAACTCAAGGTAGCATTTTCAACGTGGATTATTTCATAATTAGATTTTCAAAAATATAATATCTAAAAGACTCATATAATAATAATAATTTATTTTTTTTAAAAAAATGTCTTTTATTTAATTAAATATATATATTAATAATAAAATACAATTATGTAAAAAATTTATTACTTAAATAACTCTAAAAAAGAAAATTCAATACTTACTTTTTGTTCCTCAAATATAAAGAAAAACAAAAATTATTACCTAATATGTATTTAAATACTAATAAATACTACTTATATATTTGGAATATTAGTAAATATCTAAATAAATAAATATATAATAAATTATTTGAAAAAAATTTATTATAATCAACATCCAATAAGATTATTTTAAAAGTTGATTATTCAAAAATCTAAGTTTAAATGTATTATTTTTCAATTGTAGTCCATTCTCAAAATATACCCTTAGTCTTCTTCCTATCGATTTAGCTTTTCCAACTAAATGCCGGACTGGCCCTTAAGCAATGTTAGTTGGGCCTGGACATGCCTAGCCCATGGGCCCATATGATTTTATAGTTAAGTGATAATGAATGAGATTATGAAATAAAAACAAAAAACAAAATTAGCAAAAGCACTTTTGGATCCACTTACATTTAAACCAATAATGAATAATTAAAAATATATTTTAATAAAATTTATGAATTAATTTATTTTTATTATATAAATTAAAAAAATTAAAATATAATTTGCACAGTTGAGTATTGATTATATACTCCCACTTCCCACCTTACTTCTTTGTTTTCTTGGGAGAATTCCACTTCACTCCTTAATTTTTGTGAAATTACATTTTACCAAAAAATTTGATATTTATGTTTCTAAAATTACAAAAGTTTTGTTTTTATCTCACTTTTGGTCTCCAAAACTAAATTATGTTAATTTTATCTAACAAAAAAGTTGATAAAATAATTTCATAAGATTCTAAGTAGGATGTATTTTCTCTCAAAATATTATATTTGTAGCTTCTTATAGTTTCATAAAATTATTTTTTATTAAAAAAAATTATAATATTTTATCTTTAATCCACTTTAGTCCTTAAAATTAAATTATGTTAATCCATCCAACCAAAAATAAAGTAAAATAATTTTATAAATTTTATTAAATTATATATATTTTTATAATAGTATTAATTAATACAGTATTATTTAACGTTTTTAACTACAGTCATTATTGGATCAGTTTGTTATTTTTAACAACAAAGCATTTCAAGATATCCATGTAAAATAAAATTTTGATTTAAAAGTGTTTTCTTAATTTAAATTAATTGAAGGAGACTAACAAAATTTTGGTCACACGATTGAAATAAAGTTGATCAAAATAATGAGGACTAAAACGATAGAGTGTCGAATTTGTGGAAGCCAAGCGTAGTTTTGTAAGAGATTGGGGACTATAGCAGAATTCTACTCTCTTCTCTCTCTTTCCCATTGTGGGTCCCACAGGCAATTACTACTGAAGCTTCTCTTCTTTCGTTTCGTTCGTAATTTTCCTCGTTCAATCTTTTCTTTTCGCTTCTGTAGCCAAACAAACTGAAGAACGTTTTCATCCCCCATCAATGGCGGATTACGCCGGAGCTATCTCTCTATCTCAAGCTCATTCCGCCGACGACGAATCCTCCGACCAAAGCCCCCGCAACGTAACCACTTTATCTTCTCCGGCTAATGCTTCTGCTTCCTCTTCCAAGTCCAGAAAAACCTCCAGGAGCAACCAAAACTCTACCGTTGATCACCACCACCACCATCATCAGATCATGATCCAATCAACTCCACCGGACAACTCCTCAAGAAAGCCGAGAGGCAGACCGCCGGGTTCCAAGAACAAGCCGAAGCCCCCCATTGTGATAACTAAAGACGGTGACTCCGCCATGAAACCCGTCATCCTCGAGATATCCGCCGGGGCTGATATCATCGACAATATCGTCGACTTCGCGCGTAGAAACCACGCTGGCGTTTCTATTATGAGTGCTTCTGGTTCTGTCTCTCACGTTACGCTTCGCCAGCCTATTTCTCACGCGCACTCGCTGTCACTTCATGGACCCTTTCACCTGCTTTCTCTCTCAGGCTCATTTTATGCTAGCGCTCATTCTTCTACTACTTCAAAGACTTCATCTTCTTCTTCTTCTTTTGGTGTAACTCTTGCAGGAGCGCAAGGACAGGTGTTTGGAGGGATAGTGTCCGGTAAATTGACGGCGGCTAGCCTAGTGGTGGTGGTAGCTGCTACATTTTCAAACCCTTCAATTCACAGCCTTCCCATTATAGAAGAAGGTGATGATCAACGTCCTGATCATCAGGGAGATCATCAACAACAACAGACTAAGCCAAATATCACTGTCACTACTACTGGTGCAACTGATCAGTCTTGTTCTAGTGTGGGCAAATCCATGCCTGTTTATGGTGCTGCTGTGGCTAATCCTACTCCCCTCAACTGCCAGATTCCTCCTGACGTTATGCATTGGGCTCCTCCTCCTCGTCCGCCTTACTGAGAAGAAGAAGAAGAATTTCATATTCAAACATAAATTATCAGTAGTAGTTTTATTTTCTGCCGTCTTTATCCCTTGGCCATGTTGTGAATCAAACTAATTCTCTTTGATAATATTTTACGTTTCTGTTTTGTAGCATTACCCTGTGTTTTCTTTCGAAGACATATTGAGAATGACGTTGTTGCTTGAAGCATGCATATACATATTTCGATTGTTCTTGAGCTTCATTTTTATATTTTCATGGTGGGTTTATGCTTCCTTCTGCGTGCTGTCTGTTATTTGAACTTTCGGTTCACATAAAGACTGCAGCAAGGATTGACTGGGGGTCTTTTCTTCTTTCTCTTGTTGAAGGTACTGTTAATACGTTGTTTTGCAATGTCGGTTTGTTTTTTTTTTTTATAACTCTCCCTCGGGAAGGTCCCATTACCATCTCCAGAGCAAATCACAGATTAGTCTGAGTAAAAAGAAACGGACTTCTTTTTTCCAGTGCTTCCAACCATGGCCGGAGATTTGACTCTTCTCTCCACCGGATATCTGTGTGGCTTTTCATTCCGGATCAATCCAACCTTTTCTTCATCATGAATCCCCTCTCATCTCATGTGAATCGACAGGACTAAGTAATCCACTCATAACTAAGCTTGCATTGTTCTTGTCAACTTTTATACATGTAAGATAAGATTATGGTATGTCTTGGTATGTTTATAGATATTTGATATCTTATTCAATACCTATCTACCCAGATAATGACGATGATATAATGTCTACATATTAGATATTAATTCCATGTTCCGTAGAAGAGTTTCGGTCTGGTTTTTTGAAGTCCATAACTCTTGTCTTGTTCCCACCATTGGAAGTCGCAAACATGGGTTTCTTTTTCTGGAAGATGGTGTATAATTGTGTGTTTTGGTTTTTCGTTTCACCGAGAAAGAAAGTAAAGAAGACAGATACAGTTGTCCAAAAATCCAGTCAAAAATACTCAGAACATAGTAAATCTTTTTCAAAAATTCAGACAAGACAATCTGATCAGAAATCAAATAATTCCATCAATCTCTTATTTATTACCTTTCCGTCCTCTTTCAGCAACACGAGAAAGGGAAAGAGAAAGAGAAAGAGAAAGATGATAAAAGGTTAAAATTTGGATGCCTATGGCGATCGACTGATGCGTGGACTGAGAAGAATTAGCCCAAGTTGGCGCACGCGAAGTCAGATAAATTCAGTGGAGTCACGACTCTTTTTGTTAACGTGTCGGCTGCTCATTGGCTATGCCATTTTCACTACCGCAAGTAAAATGTATATATAAGATTGGTAAAACCTACTTTGACCTTTCCTTTTACTGTTTGCTTGTAATTGCAATTACCTTAAATTCTGGTCAAACTTTGAAAATTAATCTCAACTGGATTACCATTTCTGTCAAAGATGTTTACTGTCCAAATTTAAGACAAATAATTTCTGTTGGTTGGATTTATGACATGAAATGTTAAATAAACTTATTAATGCAATTTTATGTATATACATTTAACTTTCAAAACACCATAATTATAGTGATAGGTTAAAAAAATATTTTTTATTTAATAAATAATATTATCAATCCCTTGTGTATTTATTCTTGACAATTAGGGACTTTATTTCATTATAATTAATTATTTAAAAATTATAATATTTTAATTTTAAATATATTTTCTTTAATACTAAACTCTAATATTACATTTATTCAATATATAATAGTGTTAATTTTAAGAAAACAGCTATGGTATAGTTGTTATACCATACATTCATCAATACAAAACTTATAATCGTAACGTAAATTTTAAAACATTTTATAAAAAATTTAAAATATATAAAATAAATAATAAATAATATTTTTAATATAAATAAAAAATTTAAAATATATAAATATAAAATTTAATATATATAATAAATAATATTTAAAATATAAAAATAAAATTTATAATAATTAATATAAATTTTAAAAAATAATTGTAACAATATAATCAATTATATTATAATTGATCCTAATTTTAAATGTCTAATTTATAATGTTTATGTTGCCCCTATAACCTAATTACATTCTTATTATA
>CP135553.1:9315329-9368021 GCA_032402905.1 Khaya senegalensis | reverse complement strand
CACATTTCCCATGTTGCATAATTTCTCAAACTTCCTTTCCCTCTATTTTCTTTCAAAACAAAAGGGGGTTGTGCTTATTTTGTACTTGAGATACTTTTCCTTTCCGTTCCAAGATAGCTTGCTTGTCTAACTCAATAACACATATGCATTGAGTGATTTCTTAAATACATTTCATCTAGTCTGTACTTAAATTTTGTAATTTTTATATTAATTAATATTTTACATTTTTTATTTTTATTAAATTTTTTTGTTATATATTTTATATTTTAATTTTACATTGATAATTTTAAATTATTTATTATCTATTATATTTTATATTAAAAATATAAAATACATTAAATGTATATTAGTGCACATGTATTGAATGTTTTTCAAATTTGCTCATGTAACTAAATTATTTTGGGTTATCCATCTTTTCTTGAAGCCCAAATACTAATATAGGTAAAAGTGGAAGAAAACAAGGGCATTAGTGGACAAGTCCAAAATAATTTATTAATTATTAAATCCAAATAATTGATATTAAAATCCAACCTATCTTATAATGTGAGTTATATAACCTATAACTTAAATTCCAAAAAAAAAATAAATTACACCATATGCCTTTTAGGAATAGAAGATCAATTTGCAATGACCAAAATTGAATATTTATAAAGTCATAAAATAAGATCGAGAGTTTAAAAACAAATGAAGATACACGTGAGGTGACAAAAATTTATCTTACCTAACAAGCACAGTCATTAAAATAAATCGTTTTGAAAAAATTAATATGTTATAATATAAATATTTATTTATAATTTTTTAATGTTGATGTTTTGATTGGTAATTAATTGAAATTATCAATTAATTGAGTAATTTAAAATTATTTGAAAATAAAAATTAGTATTAAAATTATAAGATTAATATAAAAAAATTTATTAAAGTCAATTGTCATTTTATCTCATGTTAAATATTGTTATTAACACAAACAAGTATAGATTTATTTATATTATTATTATTATTATTTATTAAGTTTTTAAAAATAATTACAGTACACAAAAATATTTGAATCAATAATGAACGGAAAAAAGGAACGGTCACTTGTTTTTCCCGGCTTAAAATTTGAAATGCGGGTGCCAACGGTCAATTGGAGCGGGATTAAAACTTGCGCCACAAGTAATTATCCTTGTCTCTCTGTAAACATCTCCCAATTTGCGCTCTCTTCGATTTTGTTTCAAGAAACTCAGCAAATATTTCTCATTCTCTTCTTCCTGCGTCTAACCAAAGCAAATCAGTAGTTAATTTCGAGAAAATTCAACAAAGATTTCTCAATCTGGGAACTAATTTTCTCTTTTTCTCGCTGAAATCTGGTTGTTTGTGGGAATTGCAGTGATGGGAAGTACGATAATAAGGGAAGTTTGGGGTTGTAATTTTGATGAAGAGATTGTCTTCTTCGATCAGTGTTTGTACAGATTCAATGTGCTGTCTGTCGACACCGAATTTCCGGGTTTCCTCCGAAACACACCAAGAAATGCACCCGAGTCTGTGCGGTATGAAGACTTGAAGTTTAATGTCGATCAGATGAAGCTAATCCAACTGGGCATCACACTTTCCGACGGTGTGGGGAATATCTGTGCTACTTGGGAATTCAATTTCTCTGATTTTGATCTGAAAAAAGACCCACATGTGGAAGCATCGATTGATCTGTTAACGAGTAATGGTCTTGATTTTGAGAAGATCAGAAGTGATGGAATTGAAAGTCAAGGCTTTGTTGATAAGTTCGTGGAGATTTTAGGCAGACACAGGAATTTGAAGTGGGTAACTTTTCATGGGTTATACGATTTGGCTTATATTCTTAAACTCTTGAGTAAGAATCTGTTGCCAGAAAATGTTTCCAATTTCGTAAAACTAGCTTATGGGTATTTCGGAATCGTTTATGACATCAAGTTTATGTCGAGATTTTGTGCCGGATTAATGGGCGGCGAAATTGGGTTGAACAGAGTTGCGAAAATTCTGAGCGTGGAGAGATTTGGCGACGCTCACAATGCCGGTTCGGATAGTATGTTAACATCCTCTGTTTTTGCGAAAATGAAGAAAATTTATCGGATTGAAGAAGGAATCATCGTGGGGTTTTTGTATGGAATCAGTGCGAGAATTCAACCGTTGCCGCGGAAGATCGCGGTGCCGCCGTATTGCCGGCCTCGCATTGCTCCTCCACGAATAATTTTCTACTCTGGCAGACCGTTTCTTCCTCAACCTTGTTACTATGTTCCCTCTTTGCAGTTAGCTATGCTTCCATTTTGAAATTGATTTGTAAATACCGTTACATGTCTGCGCTATGCTCTTCAATTCTTTTGTAAATGTGCCGTCGGCTGAATTGTAGATATATAAAGAATACTTCAATTTCATGAGTCAAATGAATCGATTAAACCCTAATTATGATACAAAATTATCTTTTTTTCTTAATTAATCAGTTATTAAATGCCATTTATTATAATAGAAAACTCCGACATGAACAATTCATTCATGATCGGCTAACATCCAAGGAAAAGATTGTTGTCTAATAAAAACCCTTGGTAATTATTATACCATATAATCTTATCTATAAATGATTAATTCTTGAGAAATTTATTGTATGTATGTGTGTATATATATGTATATCAGAAAAATTTATTAAAGTAATTTTATTTAAAAAAAAAAAAATTAAACTAAACAAAATATAAAAATTAACTTTTTTAATTAAAAAAATTAAAACTGAGTTTTTCATACTCACTGTACGTGTATCCATCAATAAAAGTATTATATATATGTATATGTCATAATTTTTTAAAATAAATATGCATACACCGTAAAAAGATTATCAATTATTGGTATATTTTCAATTAGATAAATTAATTTTGACCCATTTTGACAAAGCCAAAGGTAGTATAATGAATTCAATCTTTAACTCTTTAACTATTTTGATTTTACTGCCAAAAATTTTAAATTCTTGATCTAAAAAATCTCCTACTAGTTAAGAAATGGTAAAGCATATCCCAAACTTTTCCCAAGGACTCCAGGATTTTACCTATTACATCCAATTAGGTATTTTATTGAAAAATATGAAAAAAAGAGAGTATTTTTTCTGTATTAACAATAACTATTGGACTGTCAAATGTTTGGTGGGGCTAAAAATTTTGATACAGACAACGATATATTTGGGCATGTGTCCTTTGTCGGTTATTTCATTTCAAACTCTAGTGCATTTATTACAATTGTTATGTCTATGAGACAAATTATTTATTAAAATTATGACAAGTCTTGTTCCATAAATTACCAGCTAATTTGAAGAAGAAACCTTCTTCCACAATCAAGTATTGATTCTCCATCTACTGCAAATTTTTTCCCAACTTCAAAACCTCTTCCATGCATGCAATTCTTCCGATAGGGAAAAAAAAAGAATACAAAATTTAATAATGCTGTCTTGTTTACAGCAACCAAGGCCTAGCATTGAACATGATCCAATGCTTCTCTTTTGAACTTCCAATTCACCTGAGGAATCCACCAGCCATTCTTCTTCTTCTTCTTTTTACCACCCTTCTACGTGGCCTCTACCGCGGACTCACCGATCTGATACATCATATGACCTAACTGTGAGAAAGCTATCCTACTCTGTTCAACCAAATAGTTCAATATCCAGTTGTTTTTCTTACCTAGTGAAGAAGTCTAAGCCAATTGGGATACTGAAATCTGTCTCTTTTGAAACTAGAGATTCTGAAATTCTTGCCATTGTTGGCCCGAGTGGCACCGGAAAATCCGGTTTTTTTCGGATATTATCCGGAAGGATAAGAGGAAAAGATTTTGATCCTAAGAGTATTGTGATCAATGATCATTGGATGACTAGTCCTGCTCGGTTGAGGAAGATTCTGTGGATTTGTTGCACAAGAAGATAATTTACTTCCTTTACTCACGGTAAAGGAAACCCTTGTTTAGTGCCAAGTTCAGTGTCAAAGTGATGAGCGAAAATGAGAAAGAAGATAGAGTTGAACCCGATAGTTTCGGCAGAGATGAAGAGAATGGGGGAATTTCCGGGGAAGAAAGGAAGAGATTTTCCATCGGAGTTGATATGATTCATCAATTTTGCTTCTCAATGAGCCAACTTCAGGCTTAGATAGCACTTCAGCTCTTCAAGTAATCGAGCTGCTTGCTTCCATGGCGAGAGCTAAGAAGTATCAGTTGTGCTTCAAGTAATTCCTTTCTCAATTTATACTAGATCATAGTTCTGTGCTCGATATTTTGGAAGATAACATACAGAACAAACAACGCAAGCACTTTTCGGAGGATTGGGATTAGGAAGCGTTTGCTTAAAAGTAAGAAAAGACGAAGCTGGAGTTGCAGAGCGGTTAGGGTTATTCGCATTCAGCCTTTGTTGTCTTCTATCCTCAACTGTCGAAGCTATTCCTACATACCACCAAGAACGTCGTGTACTAATGAAAGAAACCTCAAGAGAAGCTTACAGAATTTCATCCCATTTAATCGCAAACACCATCATATTTCTCCCGTTTTTATTCGCAGTTGCTCTCCTATTCGCCACTCCCGTTTACTGGATCGTATATCGGCTTTCGCGTCTGGCTCATCGTTTTAACGGCGAGTTCGCTCATTCTCTTCCTGAGTGCAGTCTTTCCGGACTTCATTTCAGTTCTCGTAGCTTTCTTCCTCGTCTCCGGCTACTTCATTCCCAAAGAATTCATACCCAAAAACTGGATGTTCATGTACTACGTTCTGCTTTACAGATACCAGTTTGGATTTTCTGTTGACGAACGAGTATTGGAGTGTGAGAGACAGAGAGTTTTTCTCGGCATACTGCCATATATCAACATCAACCTTCAAAGTGTTTGCTTACAGAAAATGATATGTTGGGGCTTAGAGGACTTGAGAAAGATAAGAGATGGATTAACGTTGGAATCATGCTTGGATTCTTCGCTTTCTATCGTGTTCTTGGCTGGTTAATCCTCATTCGAAAAGCTTCTAAAACAACTACTTATATGAATTAATACCAAGATATATGTTAAATAATTAATATTAGATTTAATTTTTTAAAAACATTTTAACAGCATGACCTCATAATTAATACTTAATTAAATGATGTAATAAAATACTAGATTTTGAAAGATTTTAAATCCTAAATTTGTAATTAAACCAGTAAGTTTCCACCTTAAACTTGTAATTAACTTACACGTTAGTTTAAGATTTTCATAATCGGCTCTAATTGGTCAAGAAAAACTCCATTAAATAATATTAACTCGTAATGAAATTATCCTACTCATCTTTAAGACTCTCCCTTGAGGCCGAGTAACCGACACCCTTTAGCTTTAATTGTGTGGTAAAGACGGATTAATTAATTGGCTTGTTTGGTTACTTTGGTAGTGTGATTGCATTGACTTATTTGTAAGATCAGATAAAACACAGTACACCTTCCAATTTCATTCGTGCGTTTTCACATACAAGTGGTGAGTTGAATGAGACAGATACCAGATCAGCTTCCAACTAAAGTACACTTCCGGGGGTTATTTTATTGCTAATAAATTTTTTATATTTCCGAATGAATTTATATAAACATTTTGCAATTTGTCAAATGTCAAACGTCCGCGAATTCTAGCTAAGGCTAAGCGTTGAATAACTCTGCAAAAACGCAGTCCTCCTTGAAGGTTTTTGGACTTTTTATTTCAAGGTAATGAATGAATGCCTTTCTCTCGTTCTTGCAATCTGTCATGTTGTTTTATTTTGAAGTGTTTGATTCTCTCATATCTCATTGACCGTGCTTTCGTTTGTATTTTTTCTTGGGTTCATTTGCTTCTTTTTTCTTTCTGGGTGAAATACCAGATCTGGCTCTGCCAGGCTAATGGAAATATTCAACTTGGTTGACGTTTAGGCTTTCACTGTTGTGTGTTCTTGAGTTTGTAGGATAAGTTATTGGAGATTTTGTCAGATTGTTGAGTTTGTACTCCTTTAGAATCACTAGTTATGCTTTTTCTTTTCTTATTTGCTTATGATATAGTGGTTATGCTCATGTTATATTTGCTAACTGTTGGTTTTTGTTATTGTATTGCAGATTTATCCTTATATCTACCTGGGTTTGTGGTTGACTCATTGAGCAGTTTGATAAAGATAGTGCTTACTTGCTGCAATTGGGTATTGGAATTGTGAATTGGAGTATTGTATTTTACAGGGTCATTGTTTTTGCGTTTAAATGTTGACGTAAATAGCTGAATTGGGTTTTCTGATCATTTAGAAGCTGAAATTTGTTCGTTTTGTACATAAGAGGTTGAAAATGACTGGGAGAAAAAATCCTGGCCATGTGTCACCATTACTTTTGGTGCTTTTGGCACTGGGGTTTTTCTTTGCAACCTATAATTTGGTTACAATGATAATGGGAAATAGGGCTGCTAATGATCTGGATGCATCTGATCCTATCACTCAGATGCCCAGGAATACAGTGGCGAATCCCAATTTGAGATATCATGTTGCACTTACCGCAACTGATGCTCCTTACAGCCAATGGCAGTCTAGGATCATGTTCTATTGGTATAAGAAAGTAAAAGACATGCCTGGATCAGACATGGGAAAGTTTACAAGAATTTTGCATTCAGGAAAGGCTGACAATTTGATGGAGGAGATTCCAACTTTTGTTGTCGATCCTCTTCCTGAGGGTCTTGATAGGGTGAGACTCATTTCTTGTTTGCTATTTCAGTTTCTGTTGAATTTTTAATTTAATTTATTTTTTCTTTTAACTTATCATTATTTTAGAAACCACTGTTGTTCATAAGGTTTTTACTCCTTGTCACTCAAAACAAACTTCATTGTAAGTGTAGTCTGTGCTCCATTTTCACCTGAAACTTCATCCTAACACTGTTGTTATTTTTAATTTAAATTGTTACTATATCTTTTGTTTGGTAAAATAGAAGCTAAATCCTGGAAATAATTCTGCCACTCTCCAACAAGCATAATGTTCGTAGAATTCTTTTGAAAAAACAAAGTGTGTAAAGCTCCACTACCTTCCCAATAGCATCTTCACTACTATTTTTCTCAATTATCTCCCTGGCCCTAACTTGCCTTTCAGGTTTACATTTAAGGATCACTTTTCATGTTGGCAATAGGGCATTTGGAGCTACTATGCTTGTATGTAGTGTGCCAATATTTTAGATTTTAATTTATTTATTTTGATGGTTTTATTTAGATTTTAATCTCTGCATTATGACCTTTACTTGTATGATTCAGTTTAAAAACTCAATATTCTACAAAAGTTGAAAGTTTTGAGATTTAAAATGTTAATTTCATCCACTTGCTTATGTGTTTGTTTGACAAATAAAGATATGTATTGAATTGATTAATCTTCATTAAGTCTACAATTTTGGAAATACAAAGTATAAGTCAACAATGTGAACAATGTGTGTAAAGCTCCTTTATTTTCTCTAAAATAAATAAACAAACTAAGTCTGAGTGGAAATGGTTCTATGTTAGTTTTTTTGGTATTTACCATACTTATTGGAAGTTGATGAACCTTATGCTTTGAAGAATTTGCATGTTTTATGAAAAAATATGCAGTTAATCTGTGGAATCTGTTTTATGAAATTGTCATCAACTTGAGAAAAAAAAGAGAATAATGTCATGAAACCCGCACGCTTGCATTTTACAGAGGTTTAAAACTTCTGTAAAAATACGTGCTTATTTTTGTTGTTATGTAATGATGATTTTTTTCTGGCGAATTGTCTAGATATATGTTTGACAATACCAGTTTCATTATTAATTTTCTAAAATGAGAGGAAAACCATCTTGTGCTCTACCAATCGACATAGGAATTTAAGACTTGTATTCTTGCTCTACCAATTATGCTCTTTATTTTTAACTCTCTGCAGATTTTGCTGGAGGAATCTTATGTCTCCCTGTTGAAGAATTAGCATACCTATTTGTGTATGCCATAATTTATGTTTTTAAGTGGCATTACTGTGATAAAAGAATGACTTCATTGATTTGATACAAAGTTTCATGCAATTCAATAATCATAGCTTTTCAAATACTGTTATTGGTTTTTACTTGCACTTTTTACTTGATTGCCTTCAATCATATTAATGGTAGACAGCTGATATCTATGAATACTGATTTCTCTGAAATCCGCCTTTTTCTTATTTAGTTAACATCAGTCATTGTACTGTGATATACTGCTATCAGTTATTTGTCTTTTTTCTTAATTGCTCTGTATCTTTTGTCTCTTTAGGGTTATATAGTCTTAAATAGACCCTGGGCTTTTGTGCAATGGCTGGAAAAGGCAATCATTGAGGAAGAGTGAGTGTCTTTACTAATCATTTATGCTTGTCTTTCTACTTATCCTTTGTGAAAGCAACAATTGAAGATAAGTGATTTAACTTGTGATTTATACCATTTCTTCTTATTTGTGTCTTGTCTGAATACTTGTGGTTTTTATAACTGATGCAGATACATCCTAATGGCTGAGCCTGACCATATATTTGTAAAACCTTTGCCTAACTTGGCTCATGGAAGCCATCCGGCAGGTTTCCCATTTTTCTACATTAAACCGAACGAACATGAGAAAGTTATTAGGAAGTTCTATCCCAAGGAGATGGGTCCAGTGACCAATGTGGATCCAATTGGCAATTCTCCTGTAATCATTAAAAAGGTAGAACTCTTATTGTTGTTATTGCATTTTGTGAACTAAGTGCTCTGACTTATCCAGAGCTTTTCTAATCAAAACATAATATCCATGTGTTTTATTCTATGTGTGTGTATTGCCTTTTTTTGTCATTGGTGTTTTCTGGTGACTGGCCATTTTCCTTTTACATAGATCAAGTCCTTACATGAATATTATCTTTTTTTCAGTCTATGCTAGAGGAAATTTCACCTACATGGCTGAATATTTCTTTGAGAATGAAAGATGATCCTGAGACTGATAAAGTATTTGGATGGGTGCTAGAAATGTGAGTAATTCTCATTAGAAGGTTCATGTTCGCTTACCTTCTTTTTGGTTGATGCTTATAGATCCTTAGTGTGGTTGATATGGTTGTTGATGTTACTTTCATTTCTTGTTGCTCTGAAGGTATGCATATGCTGTAGCATCTGCATTGCATGATGTGCGGCATATACTTCGTAGTGACTTTATGCTACAGGTTCAAATACATAATGCAATATAGTTTTTTTTTTTTTTTTCTCAGTTTTCCTTTAGTCACATGCTTATTATTAACTTGCATCCATGTGTGATTTTAGCCACCATGGGATTTTGAAGTTGGGAAGAAGTTCATAATCCATTATACTTATGGCTGTGACTACAATTTAAGGGTAATAGTCTCTCTCTCTCTCTGTTGGATTGATAGATTGATATAATCCTAGAATTATGATGCTTTAATCGTCATTTTTTCACAGTTTCTGTTTGCTTATTTTCACCTTCACTTCTAAGAGGGTGGTGGTCCCAGGTCTTTTGTTCGTGTTTATTCATTTTTTTGTTATCCTCAAGTCTTTTTCTTGGTTATTCGGACACTGATAATTCTGAAGTCTTGCTACAATTTGGTTGGAATCCAGGGAGAATTGACATATGGCAAAATTGGAGAATGGCGTTTTGATAAAAGATCTTATCTTAGTGGTCCTCCGCCGAGAAACCTCCCTTTACCCCCTCCTGGAGTTCCTGAAAGTGTGGTATGTCCTCTAAATTTTAATTGTTTGCAGGCTATTTGGGAAATCATGAACTGGAACCAGCTGATTCTAAATAAATTTCCAATGTGCTTTTCTTAGGCTTTTTACCCTGGAAATTGGGTCCACTGGTCTATTTGGTTAAAAACTTTCTTTTGTATGAAGTTGCCTGCTCCCTAGTTTCAGTTTGTTGTTCAAAATTTTATGAAGTTTACCAGTAGAAATATTCTGGGCATGTACCTGTATTAAAAACAAAGGAGAACCAGTGAACTTCTGAAGTTTATTATCAAATTACTCACTGTAATAGATTCTTCTAAAGTTCTGGAAATGACAGACCGTACATACAAGATGACGCACCAATATATTCAATCATTTCAGAAACCCATCTTTATTTTTTTAATGTCAATCTTCTAATTTAATTCAAACAACCTTATGTTCTTTAGAAGTAAACTAGCACTTACTATTTATGAAGGGACTATGTTGTATAGGGATATTACTTATTTTGTTGAAGATTATTGCTTGTGTAAATTGGTTTTTTCATATATATACCACTGTAAATAGGTCTTAGGTTTTTTATGTAGAATGATACGAGAACAAACTAGATAACTGAAATTTTCATTAACATGTTCGGCCATTATCTTGTCAACTTCTCTTCCTTTTCAACATCTTCTTAACATGTACTGTGGAGAAAACAATTTCCACACAGACATACAAATTCCCATATACAGGCATGAAATAATTCTTACCTTGAACATAAAATATCTTTGCGTTGTATTAGTTTGTGGATGCAGTGGGTTTTTTCACTCTTTACTGATTACCACTATTTAGTTTTATAATATATCCACCACATTTTATAAATTTTTGTACTACCACTAGCTTGAGAGTAGATGTGGATTAACATATTTGATTCTTATAGTTGTCTTTTAAATTATTAAATGTTGTGTTCATAGTACATAAACACTCTCTTCAGCGAAGTATGAGATGTGTTTTAGTAAATAAAACTATTAATTGATCTATAATGAAAATCTTAGCATAATTAACGTGTTTTCTGAAAGGCAAAACAAGTACTACAAACTCATGTAAACGCATCTGGGAGCCTGTACTTTCTGACTGCAAAATCTCCAAACTTTAACATTAATACAGGTTATATTAGTTCTTAAGACTTAAATGGTCCTCCATCTTTTGGCCCCTCAAAGGTTAGAATCTTAGTTTTGCCACTGCATGCATGATAATCTATGAGAAGAGTGTTGCCTTTTAAGAATGATTATTATGCCTGATCCTGTTTACCCAATATATATTGTAAATATCAAAAGCTCTCTCACTCTGTTAATATTCCCTATGGCTGCAGGTGAGACTTGTGAAGATGGTGAACGAGGCTACTGCTAATATTCCCGGGTGGGATACATTAAGCAGTGGCCGAGATTGAAAACAAAACAAAAGAAAAAAAGAAAAGATCATATACTAGTGGAATTTTTGTTCGGTTGCTGATACCAGCATTGTTTAGAAGAAAACTTGTGCATACTAATTACGGGCACGTGGAGAAAGAAAGTTGAGTCAAAATAAGGGATCCTTGATTACTGGTAGTGGTTAGAAATAAGGGATCCTTGATTACTGGTAGTGATTAATCTAAGTTGTTGGAGACCTCTAAATTCTTCTGCTGTTGCGTCTGTAACACTCAAGAGTATATAGTTAAATTTTGCTGGTCTTGGACCTGTAGATTGAGTATGCCTTGCGGTTATAATATATAGAACTACTTTTGGTCAGGAAATGATTTTGTAGAAAGATCCCTTTCTAATTGTTGTTGACATTAAAATGAGTGCACAATTGTGAACATGCAAATTTGTTTCAAGGAATGTCATTTGTTTCTTTTTCTGTTTGATGCTTAAATAGCATAAATGCTATGTTTTCATCAATCTCTTTATTGCATTCTCTGGACCGCTCTAGATTGCAATGAGATTATTGCTAAACACTCATTTTCTTCTGGATTTTGCATTTATTCTTGGAACCACAAATTCTTTTTATAAGTTTTATGTGTCTGAAATACATTTCATACTTCTGTGTATGTCTTTTACATATCATGGCTGCTTGGTTGAAGGTTGTGATGATCTTGTAGTCAGAGAGGGTTTCATTTGAACAATTTGTTCTCCATCAACCCCCATTTTTAAAGCAAGCAGTCCTGCATCGAAGAAACGTTTCACTGCATCTTCCATGTACTCTTTCCCTTCTTTAACAGTCATATCCTTGCCTATTTTTTCTGGGAAACTCGACAATATATGATCTCCTTTCAGCACCGCGGCCAGCTGCAGCATCTCCTGCTGGAATTCGCTGAGCTTGGCATTTTCATTCGCCTCGCTCTGCCTGATCTTCATCGGTGTTGGGAGTTGCTCTAATTTTAAATGTTTTTCAAGATTAGTTAACGCATTAGCATTCTCTCCTAATCTGAAGTTTTACTTCAACAGATACTCTGTTGAAACTAATTATAAGGAAAAGATTAACTAGCAAACAAACCTGGGCAATCGGTTCTGGGTTGAGTCCTGGTTTGGAGAATGCCTTCAAAAGTTGCAGCCCACTCGTCCCTTTTTGTAAGAAAAGGTGAGGAAAGGTTGAACAACTTCTTGACTGTAGCTGGTATTGAAGAGTGCTCATATTCTGAAGTTGAAAATGGTGATCCGTTTGACCCATGTACTACTGCATTTTCAAGTTAAAACTTTGTAATTTTCTGCCATAGAGTTAGGAAATCAAGTAATGAACAACCCCCATCCCCCCCAAAATAATTAAAATTGTAAGAAAACAGACAAAATAGGGAGCAATTTGTGCTTTTGCTTATTGGTTTGGGTGGTTAAAACTTAGCTTGCCTACATATCTCAAAAGTGGAAGTACTTTTCATTGGTTAAGAAAATTGCCTGCAAAGTTGGTAAGCAGCTTTCCTTGTCTCTCCTATCTCTCCTTCATAAAAGCAGTGTGAACAACAATCATAGATTTTGACTTTGTACAAATCTAACAGCTCATATGGAGATTCACCCATCCATAATTTGATCAAGACTTCCAATTTTTACATAATTTATATTAATTTTATTTCAATTATTAATATTTTATTTATATTATCATTATTTAATAATTAAAAAATTGATGTAAAAATTGGGTAAAATTAATAAAAAAATATAAGTGAGTGAGTGGTGAGTACTTGCCGGTGGCCTTTTCGATCCAAGGCGAGACCATGATGGTGGGAACCCGGACACCCAACCGATCAAACGTAAAATTAAACGGCTCCGGTCCCACAATCCCATCTGGACTGGGGACCCCACGCACTGGCGTAGCCACGTGATCATAGAACCCACCGTGTTCATCGTACGTGATCACAAGCAGAGTTTCGTTCCACTGCGGACTAGCCCGAAGTGTCTCGTACACCTCCTTCACAAACATCTGTCCTTGATACACATCGTGCGACGGATGATCGTCGTTCGCCGGCTCCGCCTTCGTGTCCGTGTACCGCTGCTCCACCACTACATATCCCGGAAGCTTTCCTGCTTTTGCATCCTGTTTAAACGACGATTCATAGGTGTGGAATTTTCCCCAGTATTTGACCTTCCTCAGGTTTCTGTAGAACAACGTGGCCGGAATGTTCTGGTAGTATATACCGAAGGAAATTCCGGCGTCGTAGAGGTTGTCGAAAATTGTTCGTTGTGGGTAACCTTTGATGAGTAATGCCGGAATGTTGCTGGTTGCTCCGGCTGATGTGGCGGAGTGAACGTACAGCCGATTTGGCTGCGTCGACGATGGCACGGACGCAAACCACCTAATATATTTTCACAGTAAATAAATTATATTTCATTTTAATTATATTAATAATTAATTAATTTTTATAATTTACGAATATTAGCATTAAAATATATATTAAATAGCAATTCACAAATGTGAACACGTAGTCCAACTACCCGGAGATAACGTGGAGGATCGGGAAAGCAAAAGCCGAAGAGAAAGAGAACCGGAAGCTAAAGCGGTCTACTCTCACCTGTCAAAGACAGCAAACTCTGACACAAGTGTTTTGTACACAGCTACCATGTCCGGTTCAAAGCCATTCATGACATGCTCAGACATGTTCAACGACGGATCCATGGAGAAAGCTTGCTGTGCAAACCCGTTCATAGGAGGAGGATCAGCGGAAGTGTCATTCGACCCAAAAATCTGCTCCCTGATGGCCTGAAACGAGTGGCCGGGATCAGGGTCGACGAACTGAGACTGGTTCTTGAAGAAGAAGCGTTGGGATTTAGGGTCGGTTGTGGATAATGGGTTAGATTCGGAACCATCAACGCCGTTGATTTCAGGGTTGATTTTCTTCATCCAGCCGATCATGTGATCGAAGGAACGATTCTCCATTACGAGAACCACGACGGTTTTGATTGGACTTGCATGGTGAATTTGGTTGTGGAGGAGTAAAAGGAAGAAGAAAAATAGGGTTTTGGCGTTTAACATTTTTCTCTTTTCCTGAAATTATTTGGGTCGGTGTTGCATGAAGGAGGAGGAGGAGGAAGGAAGGAAGGAGCCTCGTGAGCTGTGAAGAGGGTGATTGAAAAGAAAGATTATCTTAAATAGGGGTTGACATTTGTCTTTTTGTTATCACGTGACAAGTTATACAAAAACTTTTGCTAATGAGATATTTTAGAATTATTGTATCTTTATTTAATTTTTTGTAATTATAATTATTAAAATATTTAATAAATACTTACGTAATCAATGATGGAATAATTTTTTTTTTTTTATATTTAACCGTTAGTGTTTCTCTATCTCAATTATAGATTTTTTAAATTTTAAATATCCTTTTCCAACAACTTAGGGTTATCTTTTATAAATTACATATACTTTATTATTTTAATAACTTAAATTTTAAAATAAAATAAAAAAACTATAACTAAAAATTTAAAAATTTAATGTAAAATTTAGAAGATCAATATAACTAATGGAATATAATTAATTAGTACGCTATAAATTAATTTATATATATTAATTAATTATTAAATTATGAGTGATATTCTTGTAATAATATATAATCGTATCATATTTATATTTTTATTTTATTATATGACTAAAGTCTTATCATGATTTTAATTAACGGATGAAAATGATAATCATAATGTAGAATTAGTGGAAACATGAGGAGGTAGTCCAAGTAAAAATTATGCAATTCCATAAATAGATAGTGATAATGACAAAATTACTAACCATGCAACTATGCATGTCTCCAAAGATAGGAGTACATGTGTATATATATATATATATACACGTGCACGCAAAATATGTGTGGTGTATTACATATATAAAATTTCATAAATATGGCTAACCCTAATTAAAATTTTATATTGCCTTTCATTTACAAGTGGGGTGGTTTACATTACAATAAACCACTTGTCAACAGGTTGAGATGTTGATTTATACACTTAGTTGTCAAGTGATCCGCATTTGGACTTCTAGAGTTGACAATTTCGATTTTATGGACATTTATATTAATTCAATTCATATAAAGATTTTATTTTTCTTTCGAAAATATTAATATAATCACAAAATATTATTTATTTTGATACAAGTATTATTATATTTTTTTAAAAATAATATATATACATATATTAATTTTTTAAACATATTCTTATTTTGTTTGTCATATGATTGTATACATCATTTGAAACATAGATTTGAGAAACAACTTACGATCTAAAATTCTAATGAATTTGATAAACAACTTACGAAATAAAGAATTTTAGAAGTAAAAATTATACTATTAAATTGTGTAACATATAGTGTTTTGAATATATTTACTACTTTTTGTTTATGAATTTAACTACAATAAATGTATGTATAGATACATTTAAAATTTTGTATTTTATAATTTAAAATAATTTTTATAAAAACTTAAAATAAAAGTTAAAATATTAAAATTTTATAAAAGACATTTCAAGTTATAAATAACAAATTTATACTTTTTTAATTATACCAACACATACATGTATCATTAGTTTGTTTATTGCTTTTGTAAAGTCACAAGAATCAATTCGATCATAGTGAAAACAAATGTGAACCTTCAACTACAATTATCAAAGTAATAATAAAGTTGAAGAAAATGTACCAATAGCATATTCACAATTTATGTTACAATCAATCAATACAAACCATCGAGGTCTACATTGAAGAAAGTGAAAGGCATGTCTCGATCATAGTGAAAGCAAATGTGAACCTTCAGCTACAATTATCAAAGTAACAATAAAGTTGAAGAAAATAGCATAATCACAATTTATGTTACAATCAATCAATACCTACCATGGAGGTCTACATCGAAGAAAGTGAAAGGCATGTCTTCCCTATTATTAAGGCACGATAAGAGTGACAACAATCATTAAAAGAAACTACTTCAAACCATGGCAACAATAAAATATGTGAATGGATTTGCCAACTGGGGAGTGCTTGACATCAAATTTGTTAACCTGTAATTCAGTTTCATGGCCTAAAATTACTAACGATGATCGGGAAGCAACCTACACGCTTCAGAAACTTTTAAAGCAACAAGAGCATAGCATATACTTCTGCATATTATGCCGCCAATTGAAAATCACGAACACCACATAATATATAGTCGAAGACCTCAAACATAGTTTCAGAAATTTATGAAAATAAACGGATTAAAAGTAAGTAATTGGACAGATTATTTCATGAGTGGACCTCAATTTCAACATGGAAGGAAGGCCACAGGTTCGCTGTTCTTTATCACACAACCTTAATAACGGGTCTTTTTTTTACACTATCCAGAGGCAACGACCAAACATTCAACAGTTTTGTACTCACACATATGTTCTGCTCTTCTACATTATTAAGCATCCCCACCGTCCCACTTCTGGTAACCAGATGTGTTCCCGGCAACCTCCTGATCCTTTGAAGCTATCTGTGCATAGAGCTAACTGGTCTCGAGTGCACTACATATAATCAGGCTACCAGCCGATGATATCATATTTGCAGCAATTCTGACTGACAGCTTGACCATTAATAATAAAGTTTAGAAGCACAAGGGAGTATACCGTTCTTTTATTCCACCAACTTCCTCAAGACACGCTTCAAAACAATCTTTTTATTGACACATCCTATCCCCATCCCAGGTAACCCGATAAAGCACTTACTTCTTACAAATCACCCATAAAGATGTTTCCATATTTCTCTTACTCTGGCCAAAGAGCTTCGTGATACCTGTATAAAACCAATACAACATGTAAGTACATATGAGCATTCTTCCTCTGAGAAAAAACACATGCAATACCTGCCACTACAGTAAACCCTGGACCCAAAAACATTAATTACACAGGTGCATGACACATACATATGCATATATGTATACACACCATGGTGTCAGATAAGGTAAGCTGTACAGATTACTTTGAGAGAAGCTGATTCCAACCAAAATAGAATTGCCAACCATATTTGTTCACACATAATTCTACTGCCAAGAGACTATTAGAAAAGAAATAAAGAACAATATAACTCTTTCACATGTTTCATATTTTCACAAAGTATGTCACTCAGCCATAAAAGTTGATTCTGTTTAACAATACATTTACAAATTAGCTGAGTTATCACGTGTTTTAATCCCCTCTGCTCATAAAATTTGAAAATAACAGATAATATACTATAAGTACCTTAAAACCTCATTTTTCTTCAATGATATATACATGCACAAACACATTAGAAGTAGACAGAAACTCACTTTTGTAATAAGAAAGTGCCTGCTAGAAGCCATGGCCACCAAAACTCCAACAAAATAAAACTCAACACTGACAAGGCTTCAAAGTTGGAGTTTAATTCAGTAGCAAAAGGAAGCAGTAAATTCATCGGAACCATTCTCATAAACCTGAAAAACAAGAAAATGTTAGGTCACAACAAAACCTGTAAGCATATAAGCCATACTCATAAATTACAAAATCAGGTAAAATGAGAAATATAAAAATTTAAGAAAAATGAAAATGTAAGAAATGAGGATGCACCATCAAATCAACATACACAAATGCACAACATACCAGCTATGTTTTCAACTGATATCACACGAAATAACGACCAGTCCACATAGACTGTCCTTGATATTGCTCAGGCAGTGAAGTAAACTGGTTTCCATTTATGAGTTGCTGTTGCTGCAGCTGCTGCTCGTGCTGTAGTCTTAGATGCTCAATAGTCTGGTAATCCTGCCAGCCCTTCTGTTTTTCAGCTTGCAACTGCAGTGCTGGAACTTGCTTTCCAGGAAAGGGAAAGTTAACTGTCCCAGCCAAGCCATTGCTGTTACTGAAATACTGAGGGTTTGCATGGGATACATTATTGACAGAACTACCCAGACCTGGACCTTTCGCTGATGATGGCAACTGATATCCATCCAACCAGCTGTAATCATCCATTAGTGGATTCTCATTAGTCAAATCAGAACCAGAAATGGGTGCAGTTACTTGTTTAGGAGGAACTGAACTAAAGCCAGGTGGAGGACCAAGATGCCTGACAGGACGGCTAACTGGATTTTTCCTGAGGCCTGCTGACAAAGTTGATGAAGCCTTTACAGCCAAATTGTCAGCTGTAACTCCAGTACATGCAATAGCATCAATCTTGGATGGTATAACAGCATCTGGTCCATTTGAAAGACTGTAGAACATACCACTAGTATTGACATTAACAGATTGTTGGATGGGAACCACCCTTGCTGCAGGAAGTGAAATGCCTATATTTTCCTGTATCTCATGTTTCAGCACGTGTCCATTCTCTGAGACCCTCAAACCTTTCAAGTTATTAGCAAGTGATGCTTCTTCTTCCATTAGCCGCCTTGGAGCATGTGACTGAACTGGCAGCAGTTGCTGAGGAAGAATATTGCCAACTGATACTGGTACTGGAGAAATAGCATTAAAAGTGGACTGCTGGCAGAGGTTATCTTGAGAAACTGTAACAGAACCACCATAAAATTGCAGATCACCTGTAGAAGTACTATGACCAGGCCTCAAGCCATCACGGGACATCCATTGAGAACCAATCACATCAGCTCTCTTCTCAGCCACTACTGGCTTGAAAACAATGACCTCATCCTCATCCTCCCCATCCATGTACAGCTGTGAGTTTGCCTGTACAACCACCGGATTCATCTTTTTCTCGGCTTGATCTTCTGGAATGAAGTCCTTCACTTTGGTCACATCTGAATAGGAGGTGAAGGTGACATCATCCAAAGGCTCAACACCAATAACAAATTTCTTCACCTTTGAATCAAAACACACTGCTTTTTGGTCAACCATAACTACATTTGCCAAAGCCTTCCCAGCTGCCAGAATTCTTTTGACACGGGCTTTCCTTTCCTTATTGCCATCACCGCCAAAGGAGTGCTTCCTTGAGAAATCTAAGATGGCATGTGCAGGAAGAAGAGGCAAGAATCCTCTTAACTCTAAGTCCTCCCACAATGCTAGTCGATTTTCAGTTTCCCCTTCATCATACCTGCTCATTTTGAAAAAGCAAGTCAAGTCTTCCTCATCATCCAAGGACATTGGCACAAGTGACAAGATCTTATTCAGGAGAGATATGCATTGATTCCAAAAATGTGATCTAACAGTTGCCTGCCTCTCATCTGCATCACTGCCTGCAGCAACATCTGGACAGCAGGCAAACCATTCTATAAAAACCAGAACACCAGGTAAGAGGTAACTAGACGAAGGTTCACTCAGCTGTATACATCTCTCCAGTATACATCCCATTAACTCAAATACAGCAGTGAATGCATTCTGTAGAAGGGTGGCACGCTGAACAATTTCTGCATATGTCTGATTTTCAGTTTCCCTCTTCAAATTATGAACTGTGAATATAAGAATGGCAACAAGCCTAACCATGAAAAGAGCATTCTCAGTGGCATCTGATCCAAAGTTTAGTTCCTCTTCAGGCCCAGAAGAAAGAAGCTCACGTAATCCACTGCTAACCAAAGCAAGAATTTCAGCAAATGTCTCCAGACTACAAAAAAGGAAGTTAGTGTTAGGACATAATCCCCAAAAAAAGTTGGTATAAATGTCAATAAACTCAAAAGAAACAGAACAAACATCAGATATTCTTGGTTAAGTACCTTGTGCGTGTAAAAAGAATGCCATTTAGACGGACAAACAGAGTGCAAAAGGATTTAAGCTTCTCCTGGACACTAGATACATTTTCCTTCTCCATGTCAGCTTCTTTAGATGCAAATTTTGCATCTCCTTTCCCTCTTCCTTTGCCAGTCAACCACACAGGCTCCTTAGAAGACTTAATATCTCCAGACATCTGGGAGTAACTCTGACGGTTCTGCCACAAAAAGTAAGAGAATAAATAGCATGCAATTAAGTAATGATGAAATGAATATCCATTACAGAATATGGTTCTGACAGCTGCGTGCATATAACTAGATTGGCCATTCACATGATAATCTAAAAAGAACATCACGTGTTTATATACCTGACCATATTCATTATAATACTACTACTGGACCCAACAAAAATTATGAGGATTTTATTTAAACGCTCATTAACCTCAAACAATCCAACTTCATAAAGGCCAGTATTGATTACTTGTATTTCCACTCTCATCTTTTAGATTTCTCTAGTCGAGGCTGTTTTGCGATTTTGCCAAGAGTTGGCTGGCCACAGTTCTTGTTATGCCCGACTTGTAGGGATATCTTTTGCTTTGAAATGAAGGAATGCAAGGCTAATACTGGCGACTACTTTCTGGATTTTAAGGATTGAAAGACCACTTAAAATTTTAGAACAAAGCAGTGAAACGTTAGCTGTATCTCTGCAACATAATGAAATTTTGGCTTGTCTTCGGGCTTCAACCACTTCTGAATTCCAAGTCTCCTCCATCATTCTCCTTAATTGGGATGCAGCTATTGCCTGACTGCATTTAGTTTCTTTCTTTTTCATTTTCAATTTTTCACGTGTAGAGAGCACATTCATATTGGAAGTGTTTTAGGCCACTGTGAAACATCCAGTTCTACTATTTTGCATTTTCCCACCTTTTTGTACACTTCTATATCATTAAAATAGTTCTCCGTTTCTATTCATAAAATAAATAAATAAATCATATTTCATCTGGTCCAAAATCCCCAAGTCTAAGCATCTTTCTAACCTTGTTAAACCCACAACTGCATCATTCTCCCACCCTTGAATGGCCTACAACCTTGTTTTCCCTTCCCACTCAGCTACAAACCAAGTTGTCAAAGTTTGAGAGCCAGTCTAATTGAGTTCAATGGTTAACTCTCCTTCTTGTTTAATTCATAGGCTTCATGAAGCTTGTAAAATCAAGACATTTCTAACTATGAAAGCTTATCTGGAGGCCACTTTATATTAAATTAGCAAATATGCTCAATCAATCGAACAATTACCTATGAAACAAAATGGAAATACTTATCCCTAGTTCACAGATCACAGCGCAACAGATATGATAGACTACAGAAAATTTTGTCCAACATTTTAAAAACCCAAGTAATTGAAAGCAACCAGGCAGCCACTAATCAAGACTATACAAATAACATTAGTTACAAACACCCATACATGCATTAATCATTCACCATAAGAAAAGAACAAAGTCAAAGTTGCCCTCAACATATAGTATATTGTCTGAAGAACTAATTGCTTGAACCAAAATGCTTAATATTCAAAATCCAAGCAACCCACACAGTCATTAGCCAAACGCTACATAAACAAGTAAATATTCCCAAACACTTCCACCTGAAATGCCACAATCCAAAGGATACATCAAAAACATATTTCCACCCTACATTGTAAAAACAATAGGGGCAAAAACACACACAATAACTATTCTGCATATTACTGTATTTTGTTGGCAGAAGAAAAGTACCTTTTCAAATGCAACAATCAAGTTATCCCTTGCTGTTGAAAAGGGGCTATCCACTGCCAAACTCCGGAAATACCGATAAGCAGCCACCAACTCATCATTTGCATAAGAAGCCAATATAGCAAGCTGAAAATTGATAATTTTTAAAACTAGGAGAACGGTAACCGAGAATATGACATCCAAATCATGTAAGAAAAAATGTGGAAAGTAAAACTTGAACATCAGTTAAAAAGAAAACTAAAAAAGCAGCCAAACCTGATGATGGGGATTTCCACTTGATGGCCAAAGAAAAGCAGCTTGCAAATAGTAACTCGAAGCTGCTGCAAACTCTCGAGATTTGGAGTCACCATCCCCATATAATCCTTTGTACCTAGCTAGGTCACCCAAATATATCAAACAACGGTGACAAGATACCAAACCTTTCTTAACCTCGGCAGATTTCTTGCCATCTTTGTCTGTGGTGATTTGATTCTCAGAATCCTCAGAGAAATTCCCCAAAGGAAGCCCATACTTTGCTCTAATCTTCAAAATCAGTTCATGATAAAATCCAGTTGCTTCAGAAAGGAAGGTTTTGAACTGCAGTCTAATTTTTGTAATTCGGTCAGAACGTGGTTGTACTTTTGCACCCTGCAGTGCATTTGATGCTGTAGAAGATATAACAGCACTGTAATGTGCTCTCAATTCTTCAATTCGTCTGTAATGTAACTGCCATAAGGCATATTCAATATTGTGCTGCTCAGAGAAAGCATGATCCTCAAGTATTATTGCTTCATAATTCTCACGCATCTGTTGCCAGGCATTGGGATCTGATGGAACACGTGCCTGGACTGACCTTCGACGCTTATTTTCCAACTCAATGTTCTGTATAAAACCAGCATCAATAATTTATGGACCAACATTTTACAAGGCACGTTTCATACATTCAGCTAAGGAAAGGGGAAGGGGAGCGAGAAAGGGTTAGAGAGGCAAATTCAAAGTGCAAGTTCAACAAAACTTCCAACAACACTACTAATGTCAATAATTTAAAAATATGTTAAAATCCAATTTCATAGGTAGAAACTTAGGAGGCGGGAAAAAAAAAGAGGCAAGAAACAGACATACCTTTTCATAGAGGCGTTGTGCGCGCTCCTGTGAAGTAGGAGCAGACATTTTATCAATCTGCACAATCATCATCCATCAAATATATTCATCCAACTTCAAAGTGCACTAAATCTGCAGAAATTCATCAGATAACATGATCAGCCAATAAAAATGACAATAGAAACCTTGAAACTATCACTTCCTGTAAAAAAAAAAAAAGGGGGGGGGGGGGGGGGGGGGAACAAACAACTAAGAAGCTATGTAGATAGATACAAAAAATAAACCATGAAAGTTTTATCATTGACAATATCATAAACTACGATCAAAACAAAATTATATAGTTCAATTAGAAATCCTTGCAGTTTTTCAAGTACAGACAGTTTACATATATGTTACAGCTCTCTGTTCCAAACAATTTCAATTTGATCTCTCACACAAGAATTCTTGCTATGACAATAGAACTAAGCATCAAATTAACATATATAGACAAGACAGATTCAACTTTTAACAATTACAACTAAATCAAAAGCCATTATCAATAATTTTGCACGCAGACCCTCCTCCTTGGTTGCAGACCAGGAAAATAAAGGAAAATAACATTATTTGAGATGAGAAAACAAATTAACAGGCTTCATCAGGCCGACAGTCGTTTCCTTTCTAATTCTCAGCAACATACATAAATATTCAAACACGATTAAATTATTTCTCTTTTAACAAAATCAGCATATCATAGAACCGTTCGACTCCAGATTTCGTTTCCGTTTCGATTAAATAAAAAACCTAATAATAAAACCCGATCTGCTAGCGCTCGCAAATTAAATAACAAAACTAAATCAATTAATCACAAACATCCTCAAACAAAATAAAAAATAAACAATACTTTTTCCAACAAATAAAAAAAAAAAGAGAGAAAAGAAAGGAAAACTGACCGAACAAATCAGATCTATAAGAGATTGACGCCTCGGATCAAACCATCGCGCTGCAAATCAATGAGAGAGAGAGAGATGTCTAGGTTTGTGCCGAGGAAGAGAGGAAGAACGAGGTGTTTGTTGTTTGTTGGTGTTGCCGTATTGGTATAGATGGGTCCAATTGGGGATGAGGTTTAGAAATTCAATGTGCTTTCCCCTCTTTTTCCTTTTGCCTTCTTTTGCAGGCGGCGATTTACAAATAAAACTACGCCGTTTTCGTGTTTTCTATTCTTTGTGCGTGTTTTATCTCTTTTGGTTCCAATTGATTAACGATTTAATGTATACATTTATTAATAATAGGGAGTAGATTTATTTAGTTTTGTTTATTTTTTTTATTATTTTTTATGGGAAAAGGGATGGATCCACGCGACATGGAGGAGCGTTCGTTTCACTCTCCAATTAATTAACCATCCATCTATTTTTAGACCTAGAAACTTCTTTTTCATTAGGTATTATGCAAATTATCAAATTGGTCCCTATAATTTGTAAAAGTAAAAAATAAATCTACATGTTTACACTTTATCTCAAATTCTAATAACTAATTGAAACACTAATAAAACTTGTTACTATTAAATGTTTATACTTTAAAACCTAAAGTAGAAATTTATACCCTTATTTGCAATGTCACGATTAAGTTTAAATATATTTTTTAATATTTAACGAGTATTTTAATTGAAATTTATAATTGCATGATTTAAATAGTATAATTTTTCAAATTTCATTTTTACTAAAATACGCACATACAAAATTATTTATATAATTATAATAAAATAATTTTTCAAAATTTCTTAAATATTTTGTTTAAATTTTTTAAAGGAATGATTCTAGTCTTATTGTGCATATTTTTTAATGTTAATCTTTGTAATTTATTAGCATTAACATTGCAACTTTGACTTTGACTTTTAATTATTATAGGGATAGATTTGAAATAAATAATAAATTAATGTATTTACTTATAATATTAATGAATAAAATCTAAACAATTTATATATTAAAATTTTAACAATGACATAATTACTTTTAACTAATACATTGAATTATCAAAAAAAATTAAGATTACAAATGCAAATAAGTTTTGATCGCGTGATGACACTCGCTTGAAAAGAGAGTAAGAAAAGTAACGATCTTGATTATGAGCCGTTCAGCGTAACGTAATGTCGAGGGGGAGTCGGTTCACGCTCTGATTTAAGACATGCATTGGGAATACCGTAAATACCAACTCAATCCCGGTTTCTCTGTCCCATCTCGCGGGCTCCACCAAAGACTATCGGTGACGGTCAATCAACGATCACTACCGTTCAAAAGTTTTTGATTTTCATCCGGCGGTTGGAATTATCTAGTCAAGAAGTTGATGGGATCGTTCCGTCAAGCATCAACTTTTTTTTTTTTGATTTTTTGAATATCATTACAGTTAGAATTTGAGATTAATTCTAATCCAACAAGTAATAATGTCTAAAAATATAAATTTTATAATATATAAATAAATATTTTTGTTTTTTATTTTATAAATATTTTTATAATTTTAAAAAAATTATCTAAAATAATAAATACTAAATTTGACTACAAATTATAAATAAATTGTTTATGTTAATATTTAAATTAATTTTATGTATTTGTATGTCTTTTTTTACTGTAAAATAATTCAATATTAAAATCTGTTTAAAATTTTAGTCCAATCTCAAAAAATTTTATAATATTAACTAAATAATTAAATTTTGAATAAAAATTTGTTTGACATTTTGTTTTTGCTGTTGTTTGTTTTGTTCAAGGAGAAGAAAAAGAGAAAAAAAAAAAAGAAAATAAAGTAGTGCATGAAAACTTGATTTTCATCCAAATTAAAAGATGTGAGGTTAGTAATCTAGTGTAGATACATAATTTTTATAATAATACATGAAAAAAATTTTAAAAAAATATAGATTGAAAAAAAAAATTAAAACCTAAGCTTTTTCTATAAAGTTCCTTGATGAAATTGTCAAAAAAAAATTAAAATACAAAATTGCTTCTATTATTTTATCAAGAAAATTTTACTAAAATCTCTTGACAAAATCTTCAAGAAACTTTTGTAAAAATAGCAAATTCTCTCTGTGAATTTGTTCAGGGACTCTATGCTTTCATTTGAAATGCTCAAAGATAGAATTTCTTGCTTTTTTATTTTTATTCAAAGTAGATCAATATTTAATAAAAACACAAAGATTAAATAAATTTTATATACAATTGAAACTTGTTAGTGCTTTGTTGTTCACAAAAGTACAACAATTACATGTGTAATTTGATATCATATATAGCAAATAAAGCACAAACACAAATCACTATACAATGTCCTCTTACACTTTTGTTTCTATTTTTTGATATTGTTCATAATATAAATTTCCTTTAATGTAACTTTCATTTTTTATTTAAGATTCAAAACTAAAAAATGATGCATCTCTTGCTTAGACATGAAATCATTTTGATGAAATCGTTTAAATGAATTTGATTTACAATTTTATACTCAAACAAATTTAAAATTTTTCATCTTTCTCGCTAGTTTGCCTATTTATTCATTTCAAATTTTATAACCACAATTACAAAATGATCTTATTTAATATCTAACTTTAAATCACTTAAAAATATTAACATATTAGAGTGTTAACAAAATTCAAAATACAAAATATACGTTTTTATCTTGAGTTATTTTTGGTTATCTAATCCAAGGATCCTGCTTAAATAGGGTGACTAAATCTCTCTTTTTTGGATGCAAGTTGTTCTTAATTTTTATTATTGAAGTAAATGACAACATTTAAATATGGATTTAAAGGAAAAACAAAGGGATAAGCAAATAAAAGGTCAGAAAAACCAAGGGTTGGAGCCTTGTTCATCAAGAAGACATATCCATTAGAGTGTACAGAACCCAACCTTATAAATCTTTATAATTTCCCGTTCTTATCTAAGAACCCAACCTTATAAATCTTTATAATTTCCCGTTCTTATCTAAGAACCCAACCTTATAAATCTTTATAATTTTCCGTTCTTATCCAATGTGAGATTTGTGACATTTTTCCCCACCCAATCCTGTGACGCCATCGTTATAGTAAAACTCTCTACGTGTCTATTTGGCTCTATCTCGAGACTTATGGACCATTCGTGGACGCGTTCATTGCACGTAAGATCTTGACTGAAACATCAGAGTCAGAATGAGTTTACCTCTGATACCATCTGTCACGGGTTAAACCATTACCTTCTTCCCAAAAAAATATATCCATTAAAGTATGTAGAGCCCAACCTTATAAACTTTTATAAGTTTTCATTCTTATCCGACGTGGGATTTGTGATACTATTATCTAAAAGCAGTTAATTTTAAAAAAATAATAATAACAATGAAAAAAATTGGAAGAGAAATAAAGAGGAAGATCAAATCAAAATAACTTAAAAATAAAACAAAAAAAAAAAGGAGAGAGAAAGGAAGAAGAGAAAATAATAATTAATTTAATTTTTTTTTTCAGATTTTCTTCTAATTATTACTGTAATAATGAAGGACAAAAATGATCTCTAAAAGGTTGAAGATAACGGTTTGGAACCAGTTCATCATTACAACAAACTTGAGGATGGAACGAAGATGGTCAATATTTGTTCGAGTAAACAACAATTACAGCAGCAGCAGCAGCAACAACAAAGAAAAAACAGAAAAAGAAAAATTCTACACAGGATGACAATGGCAGGACAATCAACAAACTACACTCATTTGTATGCACAACCTTCAAAAAATGTTCAAATGGAAATGCAACATTCTAGCTTGCAAACAAAACATATGACTAGTATGCTAAACAAGATTGAGAAATCCTATACACAGATATTAATTTGTATATTGACATATATACTTTACTGTTTTGAAAGCCAACATTTAACATTCACAATATGGCAATTGCAAGGAAATAAAAATAAGATGTCAAGTTATTTTATATCATTTGTGCTTGGTAGGGGAGAATGGGGAGAAACAGAGACAGATTAGATGCAGCAGTTTCCAACAGAGGCTGCTCCAAAGCTCTAGCACAGACGAAAATAATAGAAAACACAGAACAATACTCTTGCACCTGCTCCAATTGCATCTCGGATCACCTTGACATTTGGTTGCCGGCTAGTTCTAAGAATTCACAACTTATTTTCATGTTTTCTGCATATTTATCCTCCTCCGGTTCACATAGCTTAGCCATCCAAAATTAATTAAAGGTTTCCCCAACTGTAGTTCCACAAGATGTTTTCTGTATGGTATTAATATATTCTTGAGACCTGCCAAGCACAACAATTAAAATAAATAACCAATCTTCAATGCCAGACAATAACAGAATATCAAACCCAGTTTAAATAACACAAATGTATGTCATAGTAAAGATCAGTGTAGTAGGTAGGCATACCCATGATGCACATGGTCCTATAGAGAAGGGCGACATGGGCATCTCCCTTTGTATTCATGTGTGGCCTCTCTAAGCACTCAAGGAAAGCTAAATCAGCTCTCAGCAGCTCCGCCTGATCATGAGTGTCATAACCAATATCATGGCAATAACAACAATAATCCAACCAGTCAATTGGCCTCATGTCCCAAACAGGAGACCCGCCATTTTTGCCACTTGACCAATTTGGCCCACAGTAGTGCCCATATCAAGGAAACAGCTGGGAAAGGAACCCTCTTGCACCTTTATGCCATGGTATCTTCGATACATATGGTCTAAATCGAATTGGGTTACCCTTAAAAGCAGGCTTGCCAAACTCACGAGGCCGTGCATGCTTCTTCAACTCTTTGTTTATAGTTGTTGGTCCTCGAATCTTTTCTCCGGCCTTTATAGCCCAAGGCACAAATGAAAGAAGGGACAATCCCCACAGCTTGACATCAAAACGTCTGTTCTGATTTGATTCTTCCATGATAACAGTTGTAGATTCAAGGGTTGCTCCCAAATCTTTCTTTTATGGACACCAAACCCTCGAATACTAACAAACCCAAAAAAGTTCACTTTCAATAAAAGCAAGATGTCACCCTGTTATAGATACTAACAAATTCGAAAAGGTTCACTTCCAAAAAAAGCAAGATGTCACCCTGTTATAGCGTTCAGCCACCATGGGAATCATTTGTTTAGTAAATCTGCCGTTGATATAAAAAGCACACACATTAATGAAAAGCAAAGCAGATCCATTGGAGAAGGGCTGAACATAACTGGTCAAAAGCTTCAATTTCAGGCATGTCAAGTAAGTTGTAGCTATGTTCAAACACAAAATGCAGCAAATAAAATCAGATGAGCAAGGGTGATCAAAACATCACAATTTCATTGTTGGAATATAATTTCAATTTTTACCATTAAAAAAAATGAATAAATGAACTATAATTTCAGATTCATCTAAAAAATACTTAAATAAAATATGAAATCCACTTGAAATATAAATTCTTTCTGTCAAAAGCTATCCCTATGTGCGGCAACAACAACGTTCAAAAATTGAACGGCACGCAATATCTTATAGCGAGAAACATTTAAATATCGAGACGAATTACTTGAACGGAAAATCTAAAAGAATTAAAGGATCAAATCTAAATATTGCGTTTTATTCTTGCTATTTTTACTTTTTCTCAGGAACCAAACAAGCTCAATCGCAATAGTAATTCAACACCATGAAAAAAGCATGATTTAGTATTAAAGCACGTAATCAGCATAATTAGAAAAAAAGTAATTAGAAGTTAAGAAAGCTTACACATGCTGTTTCATCGATTAAACTGCCAACCTGGACGAAGAAAAGGGGGAAGAGAGTGAGGGAGGGAGGGGGAGAGAGACGATTCTCGAGAAAATTTTAGTTGGGTGGACAGGGAGGGAGATTGAAGAAAGGATACGCGGAGAGCACCTGTGGGACCACTACGTGAATCTGAGAACGAGAGTGTCTGACGTGGCATCAAGCCATACGTTTAATTTCTGTTGGGATTTCGTGATGCGATGTCTTGTTAATATTTCTTCTTTAATTATAAAATCACTAATTTATGTTATTTAATATTCCTAATTTTATGTGTTTTCTTGGGTATTTGAACCAAGCTCTAGTTTTTACAAGCCAATTAATATTTTGAGGAGAACATGGATAGTGGATAAGTATTAATACTTGCATTAATATTTTAACTAAATTATCCAAAATCAAAAGGATATAAATGAACCACAGTGTTTATAAAATCATTTTCATTTTATATAACCTTCTGTTCTAGTTTGAAAAATCTTTTACACTTTGTAAAAGATTATTTATTACAAGTTGTATTGAAAAATGAGAGTAAATGAATGATAGAAGACCAAGTGAAATGGCACACAGAATGGAAAACCAAACCAAGTGAGATGGCACACAGAATAGAAAACCAAGTGACACGGTACTACAAGACAAAAGCTAGGCGCATAGAATAATGATATGGGTATTTTGCTTGTAGTGATTATAATTATTACTATTATTTCTAATTTATCAAACATCTATCTCACTTAATCACTACCCACATCCAAACACAAATCAAACATGATTTTTCTCTTTAAAGATTCAATCCCTAAACTTCTCAATCCAAAAGCACTTAATTTGTGAGTTGAATGCAAGCAAAATGCACTCTGAATTCAATCAATTTCATATATACACACGTCTACTTTGAACAATCATTCAAAAAATAATATATGCAGCCGCGTAAAATGTCCCATACAAGACATGACAGGTTTCTCAAAAAGGGAAAAAAAAATTACATCTCCTGGAAGACATACATGTTCGATCAATGATCAATGTCTCCACCTACTATTGACACAAAACAGAACAATTGTTTTGTTTACAATGTTTGGGGCAAAAATTACAGCAAGTGGGGGGAGGCTGGCCGCTCGAAGACGTGCCTTTGTTAGTAATCCAATCACATTCTCACTAACAAAAAAAAAAAAAAGAAAAACCCAAAAAAGAAGAGAATAATAGAGTAAACAAAACTATTTGGAGATACAACTATATGCAATATTAAAGGATGTACAACAGCAAGATGACCGGCATTCTTAATTTCGGCTTATTTGATGAGCATCATCATCCGTTAGTTCCATGGCGGAGATGATGGTCTGTAGACAAAATCTTGTGAAGATGTCGTGCCATAGTTTAGATCAAGGTTGTGAAGCTGCTCCATTAACTGAGATCGTCTTTCTTTGAAGAAATCAAGCCGAGAAGTTAATTCTACCAAAGCAGAAGAAGCAGTTGATGGATGCCGTGCATAGTCCATTGCCTGAAAGTGCAGGTTTCAAAAGATCAAGGGATTAAGAAGAATCAATTAGGACGATGCAAGAAAGAAAGTTGAGCAATTTTCCAGGAATATATGGGACAAAATCGGGTTCTAGTCAATAAATGTTGCTGTGTGAATCCAAGATTGTTCAACAAGTCGAGAAACTATATTAAAAGACCTAGACAAAATGTCAGAAACCACTGAAGAACATCAAGCTACCTCTACTGCTCTTGAAGTGGAAGGAGCAGATGCCGAATCAACACCACAAAGCTCATCCACTAACATAGTTGTGGATGCCTCCGTACTTTTTGAGTCACTCAAGCTAGTTGACTCCACATATTGCTTCCGTGAAGGAAGTCTGCTACTGCTGCCAGTAGCTAATCCTTGTCCTTTAATATTCCTCCAATCTGACCCTAACAAATTCTCCTGCAGTATATCAACAGAAGAATATAACTAGGATTGGATAGAGCATGAGAATTTATAAACTAAAAAGAGTAACTGATGATTAAAAACAAAAGATTGGACGGACAAAACAGATCCTAGAAATCAAGGACACATTTGTGATAGTTAGCACACAATAATTCCAAGCTAGCCATGAACTTATGGGTAGTGTGCAATAATTCCACTATCCACTCTTCCTTCAATTTAATATCATAATTTTTCTATTATCATGAATGACAGAATCATCTGTTGATACATTAAAACGGGTTAAGCAAGGAGGATCCTGCTGCTTCCAGTTCTTTCCAAGTTTGCAATATTTATCTCAATTTTAGGCAACATTCCAAACTTGTAAAAATAGTGATGGTCTGGTCCTGCTCCCTGGTTCCAACATAGGGTAGTATAAGAAATCCACTACATCATAATGCTATATCCAAAATATATTAGGAAGAAAACCAGATCATTTCACGTACTTTAATCAGTGAACTATGCATTTCTTTTTATCACTTGATTTCTTTGCTCTTAACATGCCTGAGGCCACACAGTTAGATGAAATAGCTGAACAGAATAAAAAATAATTGTGCAAGTTTCACCGTAAAAGCTTTTGTGGGGCGCAAAGACAGAAAACTGGGAGAAGGCAAGGAAAGGTCAAGTGTGCAAAATATTGATTGAAAGGGCCTAGTGTTTATTTATACATACATTTGTTCAATAAAAAATCATGCAACCACTTAGTCCTAGCCCCACCCAACCCTCATACTATAGCATGAATCCAACACAGATATTGTGATATTTTTGGATTAGATTGCTCTATAACAAATAATTACATATGAAATAAAATAGAACACAATGAAAGAGGCGAAGATGAGAAAGCAAAAAACAAATATAACGAGAGGCAAAAGAAATAAATAGAATAGTGACGAACAACCAATTACATGAATTAGCATCTTCAACCCCTTTGAAATTTTAGAAATAAATTACAATCAACCGAGACAGGCAGATAAGAACACAATTTCAAAGACATACCTCAGTTCTTTGTTTCCTTTCATGATTAATAAAAGCAAGGGTACTGTCAAAATCTTGCTGAAGAAATCTCCTGCAGACATCAAATAAATTTTATTAGTAAAAGGCATTATTTAAACAGAATATGCACTTGACCATCCACAGAAATTTCCCTAAGCCAACCACATGGAGAAAACTGATGCATGTTAGTACTATTTTCAAACTAAGAAAAAAACAATGAAAATCACAAAATGCATGCACTTTATGTCTAGACTAATTTAAAATGGGATATTCAGAATCCCAGAGAGAGCATTGAGTAACAGCTTAAATTGAAAAGCAATCAGTAACCAAAATGCAGAGAACTCTCTTGATGGCTCGTGCACAAGACATCAATAAACTGGCATTGTTTTCACAGCTACATGATTAAAGCACCAAGGCATTACGAGAAAAAGTAAATCCAAAAGGTTCATTGACGTCAAAAGAGATTGATCTTAAGTAGTGCTCCAAAAAACAACCCTTTTGTGATGTCAAGCGAATATCGCACGCAGCTACCAACAATTTTAACACCACATGCTGAAAAAAATTAGCAAATTCATAATTTGGCATACTCACTGTTGAGGATTATGATTTTGGACATTTTGATAACGGTCACATGCATCAGAGAGAGAACCATAGTGATGCTGGCGTTGCTGATTAAGTTGATGATGGAGTTCTGCAACTTTCTGCTTCAACCTGGCCACATCTGCTTCTGCAAGAGCAATCTCCTCCAGCTCAGCCCTTGTCTTCACATCAGTTTTAAGTCATAAGAAATCATGCAACAGAAGATCTGGAAAGAAAAAAATATAAAATACTAAGAGTGTACAAACTTTAGAATCCATGCCGCGTGAACTGGAAAGTTGTCCAGAAGACATGCTTAAACCGACTTCTAATGCAGCTCTAAGATCTCTTTCAGCTTGAAGCTGCTCCTGCAATCTTGAGACCTGTTTAATCAATCACTAGTCAGTAGACAGAAACAAAAAGTGCAAAACTAGCAGAGATAATATTTTTACACATGCAAATAAAAATAGGAAGGCAGAAGGACGCAAAAAAATCTAAGGTAATATGTGGCCGGCAGATGTGGATTAAAGCAAGTAAAACTTATGGAAAAGGAACAGCATTTAATGGGCAAGAAAGAATTACATCTTGCTCAAGGGCCAAGCGACGCTCATGCAAAGCTTGCTTCCTTCTTTCTAAGCTAGCTTGTAAAATGGCATTTCCTCTTGCCTATAACATATGAAAACCAATCCTTTCAGTAACAACACCAATATTACATGAGTAATTTAGAAAAAGATGAAAGTACCTCCTTCGCAATCCTATGACGCAAGTCATTCTTTGTGATCTCAAGTCTCTGGATAGCGAGCCTACAATCAAGATTGTATTTATTTTGTCATTATAGATTATATTGTAACATGGAGCAAATTTAATACAAAAAAGAGCTGATGATAGGTAGTTGATGATGGTTTTAAAAAAAAATTGAAGAAATTCACGTAAGAAAAAGTTCCAAAAATGTAGTTTGTTTACTGTATCTACAAATAAGGGCTTGGACATTTGATGAGCAGCAACAATGATCTTAACAAGAAGAAAAAGAGTATCATTACACAACAAACAGAACAACAAATTTAAAGGACAACACAAACAATCTGTTCAAGAAAGTCAATTAACTGTAAGAAAAAAGCACTGACAATGCCAAGTGGCAGAGACAGTAACACCAAATTATTTTGTATTGCATCTTATGGATATCCCCTTCAAATAGGCATCTGACCCACCTTCCTTCTCCACCAAATATTCAAATATAGGGATTTACTGTAAAAAGAAACTTCTACCATTTACCTCATCCCAATCATAAGGAGAGGTTCTTAAGAAAATACTTTCTGGGCACAGTATACTTGATGGGAAGTTGTGTTATCAGATTTCTGAATTACCTTCTGGTTATCACTTTTAGGATATTATCACACCTTCATCAAGTTATATCAACTACATTTCATTGACAAATAATAATAACAATAATAATAATATTAATACCACCCACTAATCAATTCAGTCCCCAATAAAAAGTGTTGAACCCCAAGTTTACCATTAATTAACCTCAAAGCCATCCAAAGCAATGCATTTACCAATTAAACTGATCAACATCTTACAGAAATTGTCTCAAATATAAAATAAGTTCAAACTAATCCATATGGGCCTGGTACAATGCTACTGAGTAAACATCAGAAGAATTTATTTCTATGATGGACCTTAAGTGAGAGTATAATTAAAGAAGCATCTAGGATATCATGGATTTCTGAGGTTTTCAAAGCCATAGCACACACATTAATGCTATCAAAGATGATGAAAATTGAGTATAAATAATAAGATGAGTATCTTACTCTTCTTCCCCAGATGAATCAACAGATTCTATTGAAGGTGTCTTTCTAGCCTGTATAAAAGTCAATAAAGATCATCAAATGCCTGACATTTGCAATCAAGAACCCAAACAGTACACAGTAGTAGACCATTAAATGTTATCATCTCATATTTATACATGTATAACCACCCAACTCATGAATTTAATGTTGCATGGAGCTGCAGCACAAAGTTTTTATGCAAAACTGACATATTTCTTTCACAATTTCTGACCGTCCACAGTCAGAGAAATCGCGGTTCATGGTAATAGTAGACAATCAGAAAGCCTCCAGAACAGCCCTCAAGTTGAATACATGGATCATAATGTTGTAAATAACAAATATTCTTCATAAGACGTAAAGATTAAACATTTCATCCATACAAAGAAACCAGCAGTTATCCCATTAGGAAGAGAGGAATAATATAAGCTCCAGCTCAAATGGAACAAGAGCATACCAAGAAGAACATGCATAGAACTTAATGCAACCTCAAAACAAAAAGTAAATAAAGACAGATGTAAATAAAACAAATGAAAAACAACGGAAGCTACAGAAGAGTCTAAATACAGCAAATAAAAACTGAAACAGCAAAAACAAACTTGAATGAAGCTTTTGCAAAATCAATTGTCTAGAAAGAGTTTGCAATAGGAAGTTTGTCAGAACAGATTTCGTCCCATCAATAGACATCTCACAAAAAGAAAATAATGAAGATCTACATCTCTCAAATTGGTGTAACCTATCAGCTGCTTAATATAATTTAAAAGTTTCTATGATAAATGTTGAAGAAAAGCAATGTATATCAACTCACATTGTTTCTTCCCCAGAATGCAGATCGTTTTGCACTGAGATTGGAGCTTGTAACTTTACCCAATGGCTTCTCAGCAGATGATTCAAGGGCAGATACAGATAGAGGGTGCCCAGGATCCACAGAGGACAGGATTTCCCCCATTGAACGGTAAGATTCACCAGCAGGTAAAACACTCGAAACCTCCGTCTCAGTAATTGCATTTTCATTTCCTTTCTCCTGTTTACCTTGTTGCTCCATAACCTGAACACCAGGATCCCTTGCCTGTAGAGGATCAACAAGCAGATTTGAGCACTCAGCTGTAGCATTATTATCTCGTGGGGATCCAACATCTGAATCATCACCACCAAAAGCCTGTATATGTGCGAAATGAATATAGATCTTAATTAAAATAACAATTACTTCTCTGTAATTTTTTAAATGAATAGAAATAACGCAAACAATTTTAAAAGAAAGCAGCATAAAAGCAAACAATTACCCTATCTCTGTCACTCTAAACCCTGTTCCAAAATTTCCATAAGAAAATAAGTATTTGACAATTTACCTAGTCAATACAGATGGTTGGGAAAGTCCCATTGACTCTCAAGAGAGAGGAGGGAGGGAAACAAAGGGATGCATCCTTGACTCCCATTTCCTTTAAATAGCCACCACGCATATAATAACACTGCTCATACAAGTACTTTGTCTGATAACACATCAATGTTGTACACAATGGGACAAAACTTAGTTTTCTACTTGAAAAAGACCATGAAATCAACATGTCACTGAAATCAAAGACATTTAGGCCAAATTTCAAAATCTCCTGGTATCTAACACAAGCTTTACTTTAATTTATATTTTATGAGCAAAAAGGTCAATGGTTTTGTTCATTTAAGGGAAATTATGATTCCTGCTTACTTATAGATGAACACTCTTTTGAAACGAACAGCAGCTTGACAGTTAGAAAGGTACTGTTTTACAATATGCTATGGATACCAACCTAAAAGTTAAAACTATAAAGTGGAAGAGCACAGCAAGTATACATTGCCACATCAAGTCCAAGATTTAGTTGACGTGATATTTCTTAATATCTCACACATGCAGACCCAACAAAATATGAGGCTTCATATTTGGAGTATAAGAATATATCAAGAGGGTTCTAGTAAACAGATGTAACATAAGTCAGCCCAAAAACTTAAACTACTAGATGGGATAGCCAAACAGGCATATAAAGACATCTCCAAAGAGGTAAGTAAAAAACTGAGAATACTAAACTTGTACTTGAAAAAAAGCCAAAGAGTGGCCAATGATAAGACATTGGACACATACCAAGCCATAAGAAACCTAAGATTTATCCAATGAAGAATTTTTTTAACACAGCCAATATCATAAACATGAGAAGCAAACAACAATAATGCAGATGCAAGAGATCTGAAGATAAAAGATATGAACTATAAGCAATTTCTAATTCACTCCAATAATGGATTTACCATGTTGGAAAAAAAAAAAGTGAAACTTTTTATGTACTGAGGGAATAAAGGACCTTATGGTCATAAAGATCGCTGCCAGCATAACCACTGCTCTCACTTAGCTTCCCACTGAGAGCACGTTCAGGATCATCATCAGTTTCTGGATCAACTTCATTTTCTGCATCATGGTAGCCATTATCCTTCATATCCAGATTTTCTTCATCAGATGATTCTTCACTACCACTGTTGTCAACCCGAGAATCAGCTGAAATAGAGCGTCTGTGAAGACTTTCATCCTGAAACAAGCAGAATATACACATTCTGATTTAAACTAGGGTAGCATGGAACAATTGTTTAAGACTCCAAAAATGACAAACTTGAGTTCAAAAATGAAAGAAAACGGAAGGCTTGTAACAACAACATTGATCAATTACAATCTAACATTAACAACAGCAATTTTTGTTAAATAAGAAATAGAATATTATTATTACTATAACATTAACAACAGCATCACACTACAGAAGTTGTACAACAATCAGCTCACCACAAACTTATTAAGGATATCTGAAGCATTTTAAAGTTGTAGCTTAATTTTTTTTACAAAAATTGCACATGAGCAAAGGCTGACTCCAAAAGACTCGTGCACTTCTATACAAAGGTCTTTCGGACATTAATCAAAAACTGTAGGTTCAAGAATTTGATTGAATAGTCAAGAGATACCCCTAATGAGCACCACTGTATACAGACCAAACAAAGACTGCAATACTGATTGATAAACAGAGACCAATCAAATTTTACTTGGTATTACCCATTTTCTGATTCTCTCCTTTCTTACCATTATCAGGTCAGAAAATAATCATTGATTCAGTCCACAACTACCCTTCCACAATTGTAGCAATAAATGCATTGCTTGAAGAAAGAAAATGAAATCTTTTTAATCCACATTCTACCCACCATCTTTCTTTTTCCTTTTTCAGATAAGAAACAAGCAGTCTTCCTGCCTTTCATCATTTGGATTTTCTTGTTTGCTCTTTTCCTTGAACTTTTGGACTAGAACTGCTGGGATAGCCATTCTTTCCTAGGTTTGGCTACTAGATATGATGGAAGTTGGACTGCTCAAGCTGCCAAACCTCTTTAGGGAACTTAATTTCAAGGTACTTTTTCCTTATTCATGATATATGAAATATTAAAAATCCAAAACTTGGGTATTTAAGTGGGTATTTAAGCATAAAATCAACAATTAATGGTATAAACCATTGACTATTGGATTCTTAAATATGAAAAAAGGCATGTATAAGAACAATTATCTGTCAAGCAATCAAAGAACGAACATCTTACATCAAAAATACTCTCATACTCCTCCAAAAGTGTTGTAATGATGGCTTGAGCATTATTAGCAGCATTTGCAGCAGCAAGAAGCTGAGCAGAGTTATCATCATTGGTATCAAAGTCATCATCCAACTCACATTCACCAGCCAACAGAGGGCGTAAGAGTAAGGGCGCCATGCAGGCTGCAACAGCAGATGGAGTCATTCGGTTTTCATCAGCATGAGATGAAATTGTATGCATCATCTTCAAAATTCTGCAAAATATGAAACAATATTAGATATTAGATTTAAGTATGAATATGAAGCACATGCACCTCCTTAATAAAGAAAATTTAAGCATCTTTACTCACATACAAAGCATTTGAATCAAACAACTACAATCACATAAAAACATGTTATAGTATAATCAATACAATGGGTAGATTTGAATGCAAAAGCGCTTGGTCAACCAGGCTTTCATGCCATATTGAATAATCAATCCAAAGGCTGAGTTAATAGGTAAGGGTCCAACAATGGTATTTAATCTCTAACAGCTATGATACCAGCACACAATAACATGGACAAGTCTTGATAGTATCAGCCAAAAGTCCACAAGTAAAAGCTTTTTCCACAGTAACCTCATTAAGCGTTGGACAAAATAACGAAGTATTTCCTATGGTATGTTTCTGTGTTTATTTTCTTACTAATGACAAGTAAAATTTTTAGGATCCTCGTCATTCTCTGTTTTTTGTGTTTAGCCCTCTTGAGAACATGTGAAATTTTGAAAGTACTCCAAAATTTTGTACAACTAGGTAAAAGTCATTTACTCGTATACTATTTGGCTGTCAATATATTGTCCAAGTGTAATGGAATACAATAAGCTATAAGGACAGAAATGGATTCTATTGGAAACTCAAAATTGAGAAGTCAAATGAGTAGTCCTGACTTAAAGCAATAGAAAAGGCCCCCCAGGAGTATTTAATCTACTAAGATGTCATCTCATGTGAATGAACAACTTTATTAACAACTTCACGTGTGGATTCAAGCACAGGCCTACCTTGTATGCTATAATTTAATAGATAAAATGGAGATTTAAAAAAAAAAAATTGAAGACCACTAATCCTATTCTTACGAGCTAAAGCTGATAAGAAAAGACCAAATAATAGCATTTAAACTCCAACAAATATCAGTAAGACCATATGCTCTCACTCAATAATTATCCAAAAGCATATCATCTTCTTGTTGTACTGTTTTCCAGTCTCCTGTTCTTTATATTCAAGTCAATTTATGGAATAAAAGGCTCATCCAACAGTCAATTTATCCTGGGAAAAGTTTAGTCCAAACCAGTAAGACCAGAAAACATGCATTGGTTCTATCAAATTGCATTGTATCATCATAAATCCCTGTGTTAAAATCTTATGCATGCTTGCAAATAGTAAGCCATGTTCCGCAGGTTTTTCCCACTAAGACTAGAAATCGGATTCCTCCCATTGGTTTCATCATGTTGTACTCCATAATTCACTGTCAACCCACCTAACAACCACACAATCTGGAAAATAATCTTCACGAGAGAAGGTAAAGTTTCTTCGGCACAGCCATCTTCAACATAAAAAATATAAAAATAACCATAGCATCCAAGCCTTCCCTCTCTACCATCTACAACATAAAAACTCATAAGATATGAGGAGACTAACTAAAATTTCCTTGAAGGTATGAAGCACAACATAAACGCACAGTAAATACCAGTATTTGACCATCTAATCATCAACAATCAACATTATATCTGTGCTTTTCAGAGAACTTGGCTCACTAAGCCATATCTTCCAGATATATCATCTTTCCATGTTCAGAAAGCCCATCATACAATGCCTAGTAGCCATGAAACTCGCAGATTACAACAAAAAGAAATGAAAACAAAAATCAACAGGAAAAATGAATAGACAATAAGAGTTAGAGGATGCACAAAAAGTTAACACTAGAAACAAATTAGATAACCTTAAAACTGGCAAAGGACAATGCAAAAAAGAAGCAACCAGGAAAACAGGGATAACTGTATCATGTAAGTGAGATGTGTAAAGGTTACCTCTGTAATAAACGCCGATTTGGTTCAGGAAATGTCTCCAGTATTGCAGAGTGCATCGCACTTATCCGAGCTTCCTTCCGATCAATTTCTTATCCAACAAAACAGAAGTGCAACAATATCAATATTTAATCATGCACATTAAAAAGGAATCAGATGACAAGCATGTTCGCCTAAATTTAACCAAAAAAAAAGGAAATGCTCATTAGTTAATGAAAAATTTGACAGATAGAAACAAATGTTCAACGAAAAAAGCTTAACATAATCAACAGACTGTACTTTTCCCATAAAGGGCAAAAGCCTTGATATGGTGCTTATTGCACATAAGACTTAAAATTAAACTGGAGAAAGCGCATAAGCCTTCATGATTATATTAGTGCATACCTTGCACAAATAAACAAACGAGAGTTGGAGCCAAAATGAAAAACAACGTTCACAAGTTTAAAATATATTTCCATTTCTATCTCCAAAGAAAACAACTGCATTGCACTTGAGAGTTGGAGTTTAAGTTCAATTTTTTTCAATAGGCCAATAAAACAAGGTAAATGTTGAAAGGCCTCTGCTGACAAACCTTAGCAAATTATGGACAGAGACATAGATGTTAAAACCCATCAGACCAATGGACATGCTTACATACCACCATGACCAACAAAACAAAAATTTTCAAAATAGTCATGCCCACACTTTCTTGTTATCTTAATAGTTAATTAAGGATAAATTCAATTAAAATGCCAGCTGATAGTTGGTTACTATTTAAAAATATGCCAATACGCATTCGCAACTAACTGACATTTAGTTTATTGAAATATTGTTTAAACATTTTGACATCGGTAACAGCCAGAACAAAACAAATAGTCAAAGCCCAAAATGTGTAAGCAAACCAAATACTTTTTGAATGATTATCACATTCATTGGACTGATTTATTCTAGGTCTTAATTTTCAACATTATACATGATAATATGATGTTTAATTGTGTTGATACCTTACATCATAACGAAAGCTATTTTTGTTCATAATATTTTCAGTTTAGCTCGATCCAGGAAAAAAAGTTGTTCCTAGTGTCCAAGAGCACGATTACACTCTCAACATTATTTTTTTCATAAACACATGTTAATTTCAATGGAATGTTTCCAATCATGACTGTCATTTCCTAAAATATTATATCATATAAAGATACTTAGCCTTCTTTCTGGAGTTTTGAGAGAAATGGAAGATCCAGGTTTGGGGAAGATGAAGACCATGGCTGTTTAGTGTCCAGAAAGTTATTAAAGTGTGGATTCAACATAACAATTAAAATCTAAATTACATGGAGGCTTCCAGATAATTGTTCCAAAAGTGACACTTGTTATTCGTGGAGGACATATCCACCTGTATGTATCAGTTTGCTATTGTTGTGACTGAATGAGAAGTATGACTAATTAATTTATAGAACCAAACAGCAAACAACTGCTGCAAATTTTATGACTCAAACAAACTACCACACACAATCTGAAAAAATAAAATGAATCATCTTTTAACATATTGACAAGACCAAAATTACAACCATCTAGGTAAAACTAAGAAATTAGAAAGAAACAAATATAGTTGAACTTACTGTAAGCCTCCAGTAAAGCAGTGCAGCAGGATGCTGGAACTGGAGAGGATGGAAGCTCCCTGAGGACATGCTGCAGATGAAACAGCAATCTTGAAAGTTAAACTAACTACATTGACCTAAAAGTTACAAATGGCATACAAGTGACAAGAGTACCTTAACACAGTCACCAACAACATGAGCATCCTCATCAGAACCAAATTCCATCTTTCCTGCAATTAGCGAAGGAGAAAGGTGAGAACACCTCAGTTTGAAGGGCATGAATACAAACAGTTGCACTTGACAGATGAAACAATTAATTAACAACTTGCAAATCAGATGCAACTGATATGACTAGAAGACATACCCTGTTCATATTCTTGAACTCTAAGGTCTACCTCCTCAACATCTGCTGCCTGTCTTAAAATTCCTTCAACTTTATATCCTGTTGGAAAAATTTCACAATATAAAGCAAAAATAAACAGATAGAGAATTTTCTTTTTCATTTTTGTTATTTACCAATTTTCAAAATTTTAACAACTTCACTCAGTTGATTCGTTGGTTTATTGGTCGTATACATCTATACATACATATAAATATGTATGTATGTATGTATGTATGTATGTATGTATGTATGTATGTATGTATAGATGTATACNTATGTATGTATGTATGTATGTATGTATGTATGTATGTATGTATGTATAGATGTATACGACCAATAAACCAACGAATCAACTAAAGAACAAAAACCAAACTACTAATTGGAATGTTACCAATTAGACCTTTTCTTTTAATAGCATTGTATCTTCACACATGCAACTCAACTAAGGTTCAAGCCTGAACTAATTGGAACTTTCAGTCACATGATCATCCAAACTACTTCAATAGAGCTCCTCTAATTTCCTACATCTTATATTACGAAGCAAAAAGAAATTTTATTAAAAACAAAGTACTGGAACTAAAAGAAGTTGAACATGCAGCTGACAACCATCAAAGCAACCAATGAATGAACTAAAGAACAAAAAACCAAGAATCGATTCATTAAATGACAGAATCAGAAATATCTTAACTATGGAAAAAACTTATTGGAAAATTCATTCAAATCTGAAGCCCATAACTATGGAAAAAACATCCCAAAGCTGAGGAACAATGAAGAAAAAGTGGATCAACAATTTCAGCCTCAATCTCACACCAAACAAATGGAGCAACAAGCAAACCTTAGTTATTGTTTTCTGAAGAAAATAACAAGCAATAATCCCCTCATGGATAGTGGTTCAAGCAACATCTTTGCAAGGCACTTCATCATCTAAAGCATCGAGGTGATTTTCAAAAAAGGTACAAGATGAATCATCTATGATCTTTTACCAAACTCCTAATAAGCACTAACTGACACAAAGAATTAACAACAAAAGTAAGCAAGGGTATTTCATTATCACCATCCTATTTAAGACCCTGGAGACATTTCTCACGCATCAGTCACTTGTTGATCTAACCAGATCATTGATTCCAGGCAACTCTCAATCTGCATTTTTTTAACCTTTGACCAAACCCCTTTACCTGTAAAATAACTCCAAAAAAATCCCAATCCACATGGTCATAAGACTTTTTTTACAAAACCAATATTGAAAATGATACCTTCCCGATTACTTTTCTTATGCTTTTCACCATCTCATTTAGGAAATAACACTGTAGCTATAGCTTCCTTTGACAAAAGCTGCTTAAGCAAATGATATTGTCTCTCCCAAAATCTCCTTCAATCTCAAAGACAAAGCTTTTACTTCCACCTTATAGAGCTTAAAACTGTACAAATGGACCAGTAGTTACTAGGAATCATCCTTCTACAGTTTCCTAATGTCTAAGTCCCCATTCTGTATGAGATATATCCCACTACTTGGAAACAACAGAAGATTCTCAACCCCCCATAATGGGGGCCAAAAAAGGCAAGTGCAGTCTACATCCTTAAAAGTGGTCCACAACAATTCAAAGCACATATTGGAGCAGTAATATTCAACCAAAAATCATCTATTTTTACACTGCAAAGGAAACAAAATGAGACAACCACTAGAAGTATCAAATGAACCTCCTTAGCCACTAATTGGATGGATATTTCATACGATTAGAAAATCATGGAGATACTTTTTAGTGCCTGAAGAGAAGTGAGTAAATACTTGAACAAGTAACATGCAACAAAAGCACCAATTAACAGTTATAATCACAAAAATAAATAAACTGTAATAGTGTCAATATTAAAAAATTAAGGTTGCAATTTTTAGCAGAAGAAATAAATGACTATATAAAGTTCAAATACAAATAAAAGTGAAGTAACTAGATAACAAACCAAATCAAAATCTGAGATAACTAGCTTACCAAACTTCTCAAGAAATTGAAGAGCTTTCTCAAGAAATGATGGACCACCATCAATATCCTCAAGGGCAAGCAAAATTGGTCTTCCAACAACCAAAGATTTGACAGGATGCTTATCCCTCCCTATGTAGCATGTTCAGCATTATGATTAGATAGGTATAAATAACCAGCAAAGGAATAGGGTGATAACAGAATGGATATAATTGAAAAAGAAATTACAAAAAGGTTATAAGGATGAGTAAGCACATTGATGGAAAGACCCTTCAATTGTATCATTTGTTTCATTCCTAAAGATCCCATTGTGTCCCATAACAAGAGCAGCACTCGGTGCTTGAGCAAGCGCAAGTTCTAGGGCTGTCTTCCACTCATACAAATCTTCTGATGATTCAGCCTGAAGTTAAAAAATAGGAGAAATCTCTTGAGAACTTGAAAATTTCAATGGGAGGGAACGAGTGGGGTTTAAACTAGGAGAAAATCACTATTAAACAAACTTCAACTAGCAAAGTGGCACCTTAAGGGTAAAAGCTCGACCATCCCGTCCATCAGGAAATAACACAGTCAATAACTTTTTATCTTCTCGAACAACAACACTGCAAGATAAACAAGAGTAACTAAAAGGCACCAAACGCAGAACACTGCGACAAGGAAGTTATAGTGACAATACATACCTCCCAGAATTATTCAAGTCGATTCCCCCCAAAGTCAAGTTTACTTCACCACCTCTTTGCGGTAGAACACTCTGCATCACAAACAATATAATGAGCATTCATTTCATTTTGTTGTAACCATTAGGATTGTTACCCACCATTATGCATGATATTACACCACAAATTGAGTATAACAATTACACTTTTTTGGTAAGAAGCAGAGAGGATAAAAGTTGTGACTTGCTAATGTTTTGACTACTGGAAATTTCATCAAATAAACAAACGATGCCACCATACCACAGCCATATTTGAGGTTCCCATTTCCCCGAGTGCAACTGACTGGGGTTAAGGGAGTGACCAGAGACAGGCAGAAATTTTGCAAAGAGGTAAACAAAAGAAAAATCCATTTACTGCATTTCTTTCTGATTTTCAATTTTTTTTCTTACAGGACACAAAAGAATATTTGTGAACTCTATATTTTCAGTTAAACCTTTCAGTATCTGTGAACCCTAGGCTAAAGCGCTACTCAAATTGAAAATTGCATGGAATGCTTACAGTGCGACCTCTTGAAACCACTATTTGACAATTTTCCATGCCTTGACTCAGAAACTGTGCTGTCAAACTCATATACATTTCCATCGTGACGTGTATTTAAGAGCAAAGAGCACCCTCTCATTTTTAAGATGAAAACTAGTTTTAACTATGAACATAAAGGAAACATCTCCGAGGATAGCACATATGCCCATTAAAAATCAGTGAAAGGTGGTGCAAATAGATAATAGTTTTCACACAGCAACAGCGAACCATTTTGGCAAGAAACTCATGTTACGCCCAAATGTCAATACTGTGCTTCTTTCAAAGTCTAAGAGACTTGTGTCTACACACCATAGTTAATATGTGGCAAAAAGATTACAGTAAGGGAAAGCCACTAAAGAGCAGTAACAATAATAAAGTTTAGTGCTTCTTCTTCAGTTAAGTTCCCAATCCATATAGTGCCATGTGGAGGGCTACTATTTGCAGCAGGCAACAAAGACTGACATTCTAAATTCTAATAGGATTGTCATGCTGAAGGATTTCTTTTGGGCTCAAAATTCCTCAACCTTTCTATGTTCACTCATTTCTAAACTGAGGACTACTGTCAAAACCTACAACCACTTTTTCGAACATTCCCACCCATCCTACCCCACCCCACACACAAACATGATCTAATTAATCCCCCTCCAACTCCTTGAAGATTATCTGTGTGGCCCATTGTTTACCACTCAAACCAACCCCTCGGGGTTGTTGACACTCTAAAGGATTGTAAATATGAAAGCCTAACACTAACTTCCCTTTTGCAGTCACAATGAACAACGACATGCAATATTGGGAACCAACAAATATGCCAGCTATTGCTTTGCATAACTTCTCCACCATGGAACAATGAAAATGAAATATAATTGGAAATTTAAAGGAATACACACACACACACATATATTATATTATAAAAAGTAAACAGTGGATAATACAACAGATAATACTAACAGGATCATTTTTAAAGAAAACCAAGGAAGTGCGTGTCAGGATAAACCACCGCTTCTTCCAAGATTTCCAGCCTATTCCTGCAAAAATAAACATTAACTTGCATAAGGATAGCATAAAAACATCTGAAATAAGATTAATGATAATCTAAAACATGGAAAATAGAACCACAATATTCATCTTGTAGTAAATATATTGCAGATACAAGAACTCCAAGTATAAATCTTTAATGCTAAGAATGCATGGTCCCAATATTGTTTGCTTCCGATCATCTTTACAGCCTTCATTTTTTGAAAAATTTGAGAAGACGTCTTTTTTTCTAAATTTAGAGAGAGCTGGGTGCAGCTTTGGCTTAAGTTTGGAGTTCTAAGTGCTAGTTTTTTCTGAATTTTGGTCTTTTTACTGGACAGTTGGGTCACTATCATAATTTCATAGGGAACGTATGCTCAGAATTGGGCTGAGATACCAACTGCTTTAGGACACAAAGGCTTCATACTAATTCATATTGGGAAAAAAAATAATTAAAAAAAACTGAAATATAAAAAGAGAGAAAATGAGAAATAATATGATCAAAGAGAAAGAGTGAAAAGAAACAAAGAACAGTGAGAGCAGAGATCAGAGATCAGAACAGAATGGAGAGAGATAATAATGAATAAAGTTTGTAATGCTCAAAATCAAACAAGTAGAGTTTGTAATTCTCAAAATCAATCACATGCCTTGTTTTCCTAAAATTATATCAGGTGCATATTAGTGAGCTTAATACTATTGTTTGAATCTTCATCGATCAGTTTAAGCTTTTGGGTCACTATTATTTAACAATCTATTTATAATTTGCCAAAAGAAATAGTCCATAGAACCTCAAATAAGCAGTTTAACAAGTAATAATTCAATTTAAGGAAATAACCTTAATCTCTAAAAATAACACAATTATCAAATAAATTTAGGGGGAAGAAAAGGAGAATGACATATTTGCACGAAAGCCATGTGTCCACAAAAAATATTGGAAAATAACAAGATAAAGAAACAAATGGTTAGAAAATTTAAAAAAAAAGAAAAACACTCACATGTAAGAGGAAAAGCAAATGGGGAAAGAATAAATAATTTACCAACCTTTTGAAGATATGAAAAGCGGGCCACTCTTGAAAACCTGCCAAGTCATCAAATGTCAGAAACAACCACTTCTTACCTAGTTTCAAGTGAAACTAATTTGGAAACTAAGCATGGTTAGTAAAATGGGGAAAAAAAACAAAAATAATGTAAGATATACAAATTGCAAAAAGTATGACTCATCATTTTGGTATCTCAAGATCCCCAGCATTATTAGGACTATCATTGAAAGCATAAGCAACTAAGTATTTCCATGAACAATGTCTGATGAAGTTGTTCAATTAATTGTTTTTTCTAAAATAATTATTTAAATGAACATCTCAAGTTTTTTTCTACATCATCCCAAGGTCTGTCGAATCACCTTCAACCATGGCATGCACAGATTAGTTGATGTTAACATGTTTTACAGCAAATTTCTTCAGTCATCATGACTCCATTCGATTCTGAATCAAAGCTTTCTGAAATAATTATTTAAACAAGCATATTAGGGACTCCTGTACCATTGTCACATATGACTTCACATCCAGCACAAACACTTCTTCCAATAGTAAGAACTTCCATTAATTTGGAACAGGAAAGGTCATGGTACTAGAAATATTCTGTATTAGAAGGGCAAAAAGTCCAACTAATGGATCTAAATTATAAATATTTATCTTATCACACAAAAGCCCAATAAATTTAGATTTTACATGGTTTCAAACTAGCCTGCACAATTGTTGAACATGTCTGCACAAAAAGAGACCATCAAATATTTCAACTATTGAGAAACTCTTTCACAAGCAATGCTGGACTTTGTGTGGATCACACTAAACCTAAACGAAACCTTACAAGGTAAAACCAAGAGTTCATGTAAATATCAAAATTATAACCAATATTTGTTTGGCAGCAGCAGAAGTGGAGGAAAATCAAAGCAATCCAATATTATATTTTTCAAAATTTTCACCATAAAATATGTTAGCATTTTTCAGCTCATCAGACAACAAAAAAAACATTCTAATCTTCAATATTGAATTCGATGTGGGGCAAGAACACATGTATAAATAATCCTCAATTGGAAAAGCTTACAACAACTATTCCCCCAGTTTCTTAGAAAAGCAACAGCAGCTAAACTAGCAGAAACCATAGCTCAAGTTCATTTGCATCAGCAAATGAAACAGCAGAAACTAAAACACATTCTATTAACATTAATTGTCCTCGCGTTTTGTCCGTTCTTGACTACCAAGCACCACCAGCGGCAAATTAAGTAAATGTACTTCAAGCAGCCCAAAATAACTACGGAACCATCCAATTTTTCAAATTTCAATGTCTTTCCTAACTGGCACTGTAAATAACAAAAACACCCTCTTTTCAATTAGGCCAGAGAGATTTATCCCATATAATTCCGGCGACTAGCCAAAGCTACAACTCCCGTATATCAGAAAACAATTGGAATACATTTGCTCTCTTTTCTACATTTTCACTCAAACCAAACAGATATGGTCCGAATAAGTAGCAACATTTCGACCAGTCTTACTAAAAATAGCATTAATGTGATCGATCAAACTTTCCAACTTTCAGATTTTCCACATTGTCGAATTAAACCAGCAAAGGAAAGCAAGCTCAAAAAATAAAAACCAAAACATAAAAAATAAAAGACTCAAATCAGTTAAGCTTAAGACACTTGAGGAATGTCCATCTAAAACCAGTAACTAAAATATAGCATAAGATGCACCCAATAACCAACAGCAAAACATAAAAACCAAAAACAGCGTACCGTATTGGACGCTCCGGCTCGCGACCGCTCGAAAGGCGCTAAAGATGCCGACATTTTCAGAGATTAACATCGAAACCTCTTATTTTCATCAATAAAGACGAAACAACCAAATCAGACCTATCATTGCCACTTTCAAACTAAACTGAACAGAATCGCTCGAGTACTCCACCGAGTCAACTCAGCTTGTAAATACGAGCTCCAAATCCGTAGATCGGCTCAAGCTAAGAAGATCCAAAAGTGAGATACAGAGAAAAACTTGCAAAATAAGCTTAGGGTTTTCGATTGATTTGATTTGATAAGAAAACAATAAAGAAGCAGCACCAACCTAAGCTACCACTGCCTCTGTATAGACATAAATAATTAATTAAATAATAGGAATTTAACCGAATAAAGTTTTTTCTTCTCTCAGTTTCTTTCTAATTTTCTCTGATTTTCTTTCATTTTCTCTGGAGATTTTTATTTTAGTTAAATGGATTTGGTGGAAAGCAATAGCGGTTGTCGTAGTAACAAGGCAATGTGGTCGAGAGAGAGAGAGAGAGAGAGTTTTTTAACTTCAGGCTTTGCTTTTTACCTACTTCTCCGTGGGCGTAGAGAGAGAGAGAGTGTGAGGTGACAGCTTGGGGACGGTGAAGTAGTTGGGTATGCCATAGACCACAGTCAATGGTAATCAAAAGTCTACTCATTAACTAATCACAACATGCCACGCCCGCAACCGTAATTTTTCAGAATAACTGAATTAAACTTGCAATTTTCTTACAGTCGAAGGGTAAAGACTTCTTCCCTTTTCTTTTTTTTAGTTTAAATTATAAATTGGCGTGAAAAGGAGGTGATTTATATTTTTACAAAAATATAAAAAATAATTTATGTAAAATATATAATATTATTAACATTTATTTGTTTTTCAAGTATTATTATTTATAAATATTATTTTATTTAATAATTAATGTAATAATTTTACTTTTTTAATATAAACACCTCAATTTTAAATAGGTTGATAATTTTTAGAGTTTAAATATTAATTTTAGTATTTTTAAATTTTAATTTTAATAAATTTTATTGTAAATTTTTAGTGATAAATTTAATATTACAAATTAGAAAAATTAATGTTATTACACAACATGGGCATGATTAATACCGGTGGATGCATGTTTATTAATAATGTATCATATCTTTGTAGTATTAAATATATTTATAGGATCCCTTGGTTATTGAGGCAGTGATGACATGGCATGATTGTATTATTACCGGACCAAATGTTTTGACTAAGTTCGGTTGCAGAGGAATGCAGCTTAAAACGAACTGATATGGAGTTCTTACTCTGTTCAAAATTATTATCACTTCGCTGGTGAGGAAACCCAAACTCACGAGCCAAAAACCAAAACTGGATGGGTAATAACATTCGGGTCCTTACTTTTTAAATTATTACAAGTAAATTAATAATGTCATCCATAATAAATAAATCACTTATCTATGTTAAAATAAACAAAAAAAAATTATAGTGTTAAATCATAACTAATGTAGTAAAATATTTTTGAACCAAATCATTTTAAGTCAAACCAATCCATTCGTATCAATCACAATTTATTAAAAAATGAACCATAAATTTACTTTTAAACTCATTATATAAATAATAAAAATTATTAGTATGAATAAATTCAATACACATATAATATGATATAACATAATTAACCTTAATAAAATATAATTAAGAATTGAATTAATTGATTTAATTTTTTAAAAAATAAATTAAAATGAAAACTATCTAGATTTGATTTGATGGTTAAAATGGAGTACGTATTTTAATAATAAATTATATTTTAGTTATTTCAATAGAGTGTTAGAGTCTTTGAAAGTAATAACATAAACAAAAAAAAGGGGGGTATTTAGAACCTATTTGTAATAAATATAAAAAGTATATTATTAGTTGTAAAAATGTATAAACAATATAGATCTAAATGTTATTACCCTGAACGAAATTCACTCGCATTGCCAATCCCACGCGCTACGTTCACGGAGTCAAGTGAGAACATGACTAATTGGGCCCACAAATAAACGTGCCTGCCATTTGATTGGGAGGTGGGAAAGCGCGTGTGAAACCACAACCGAGTAGGAGCCAGTTGTATTATATTTACCGAAACAAGCGGTTACCGGTGAGATGATGTTCTGTTAATTTGTCCTAATCGGTAAGAGACAGCAAGCAAAGTATCTTTTAAGTTTCTGGTGACACCTTTGTCTTGTGGGATTTTGTCCACCGTGGTCCAGTTCTTTCATCTGTCGTTGCCATCAACCAATGGGCCGTGGAAATTATTGCGTTTATAATGGAAATTAGAGGAGTTTGCTAGCAAGTCATTTGTGAACTGCTAGATTGAGGTGGTAAGAAATTAACATACTTTAAAATTTTTATTAGATTATTTTTTATTTTTCATTTATGAATAATTAAAAAGTCTTCAATTTACATATTCTCTTCCTAACTTTGAGCATCAAAAGGGTGTTGTTGCCACACCCCATCCTAACCAATATCTATTTTACAGTAAATTAAAGATTGAAAAGACTTATTCAAGGAAAACAGTCTAAAAAACCAAAATTTGTCCCACAAGTTAAGAAATTGATATGTTGACACTAGCAAAAAATTATTGTTGACAACAAACATTGTTAATAGTTATTATTGTCCAAAAAAAAAAGTGAATAGTCAATATAAATCGCTAAAAAATCTAAAAAAGTAAATTATTAAAAAATATGTGTTTATAAGTAAAATATAAAAGAACTAGAAAATGTATGCTATTTTTTATTTTCTTAGTACTAAAAATTTGAAAATGTCATTTGTAAAGATCCATGAACATGCACTTGCACACGAATATTTTGAGAGTTATGGCTGAGTAACGTGATTTTGAGTAAAAATTTACTAAATTTTTATTTTTGTATTAGAAAAAAGTTGTTTAATTATATATTTTTGACTCTGTAATTTAATAATTTGTGATTATCTTTTTTTTATTTTATAAAAATTTATTAATTTGTTTAAAAATATAAATTTTTTTGAGGTTATTGTAGGAGACTTAAGATTATAGTTTTTATTTAGCGCATATAAAATTTATTCTTTTAAAGTAGTACATATAAGATTTACTATTTTAAATCATTATTAAAAGAAAGTTAAAAAGAAAAAGACACAAAAGAGCCGGCTTTATTTTTTTTTTTAATGTGATTGGGTGGGACATTATAGGTACACCCTGATTAAAAGTTTCTTTTTAGTCCTGCATATGCTGTGGGTAAGTAAATTACAATCACACCCCTGAAAAATACTAAATTATGATTTTTGTTATCAAATGTAAATATTTAATTTAGTCCTCCTATATTTGTGGAGTTGGCAAAATTGGCCTCGTTTCATATTCCAGATCGGAGAACGGGGGCCAGCTCCATCCTTGTTTGCA
>CP135553.1:9294663-9310330 GCA_032402905.1 Khaya senegalensis | reverse complement strand
TTAAACGGTGCGCATGAACGGATAAATGGGCAAGATGAATCCATTTTCCAAACAAAAGCCATATGTGGCGGCTTACTCGTACTCTTCTGCAAAACCTTTCCCCTAAAACCCCGACGCGCTCTTTGTCCGCGTTTCTGTTTTCGGAAAATGCTTTCAAGAAACACGAACAACAGCGAAAACGGCGACAACTATGGCCGATCTTCACACGCGATGTTTCGGGGACGGCGTCTTGTCCTAGCTTGTCGATATGGAGGAGAAAGAAGGAAATGAGCAAAGAGGGATTGATCGCTGCCAAAGAGTTGAAGCGTCTCCAGTCTCACCCGGTCCGGCTAGACCGGTTTATTAAGTCTAACGTGTCTCGCTTGCTCAAGTCGGATCTTGTCGCTGTTTTGGCCGAGTTTCAGAGGCAAGATCAGGTCTTTCTCTGCATGAAGGTTTGTTATAATCTTTTATTTATTTTTTTATTGATTTTATTGTTGGTTTTTGGTAAATGTAGTGAAATAAATGAAATGGAGTTGTCATTCTGTTTGGTTCACTAGAAAATTTTGGGAATATTTGAAGCTCTTTGTGATTAAATATTTTACAAGCATGGCATAGTGGAAGAAAACTGAATAATTCTATGAGAGTAGGTAGGGAATAATTGAAAATTTGTTATGAATCCCTAATTTTTCACTGGTTTTACGCGGTTATGAGTGTTTTATTCGGATTAAATAGAAATTATGAACTTCTGTATGGAATGTGGTGTTTATGATTTAATTTATGTCGTGCTATGCTTTTGCTTATTGCTCAAACTGTTTTCTTTGTTCTCTTTCGTTCTCTAGTGGATCTATTGCAAGAGTGATTGTTTTGAGACTTATTAGGAAAGTCTTCTTTTACTGGAAACTTAGTTTTAGAATCTGGGACCAAAATCCTTGACATTGGAATTCCTTTTCAGTTTTAGGTTGTTGAGACAAATTTTTGTTAGCACTGGTGGATTGGTGACTCTTATTTGTATTGACACTCCCTTTCCTTTGTAGATTATCTTCCCGCCATAATGTTTTCGGTGAGTTGGAGCTTTAACATGTTTGGAATCTCAGTGATTGAGGTAGATGATTTCACTTTTTTATTTTATTGATCATGTAGCTTCATTTTCAGGGAGGAGAGGAATTCTAGAGTTTGGAGTTTTAAATCTTTGAGATTTTTTTTCTCAAATCTTTTAGCCATTTGCAAAATTGGTGGCTCTTTCATACCTCATTTGAGCTAGCATAGATGATTTAGAAAGCAAAAGCTTGTTATATGAAGTTCAGATTCTGCTTGGTCTGTTCCACATTTTATCCACTCTCTTAGATTCTCTGTTCAACATGTCTTTCCTTGTAAGCTTCAGCTAGATGTCACGAGCTTGAGTTTTCAGCGTAGCTTACTCATAAGGCACTTAGACAACTTCTTCGATAAGTTACTAAGTAAACCTTGTTAACCTCACTCACTTTTTCTTAAGAGAGAGGCTAGTAGATATGTTTGCACGAAGAGAATTGGCCACAAGAAGTGTTTACTAGCAATAGAGGAGTTTGTTGCACAAGAAAGCCTTGCAACTCAAAGCTTACAAGGCTTGTTTGCTTGGTTGCTAGGCTTATAGGATCTCTCGAATCTCTATGTAGTTTTGGCCAAATGAGGCTATTTCCTGTTTATAAGCCTTCATCATCTATATACTGAAAAAAATTCTAGAAGCTTGAAGAAATATCTAGGCTCACTAAAAAATTCTAGAAGATTTTTGAGAATTCTAGAATCGGTAAGTATGTGTAGGAACTCAGAATATTTATTATAAATATCTTAGTAGAGTATTCTAGAGAATTATTTATAACTATATTTGGTAGCATGAAGACCTATAAATAGGAGATGATCTTATTCGGCCAAAACAACATAGAGAGCACTTTCTCAAGAGAGAGGCTAGTGGATATGTTTGCACGAAAAGTGCTGCCCATGGGAAGTGTTTACTGACAAAAGAGGAGTTTATTGCACAAGAGAGTTTTACAACTCAGAGCTTACAAGGCCTAGATTGCTTGGTTCCTAGTTTTTTAGGATTTTTATGTTGTTTTGGCCAAATGAGTCCATATCTTATTTATATGCCTCCATGTTACTCAATGTGTAGTTATAAATCATTCTCTAGAATTCTTTACTAAGATGTTTACAATGAATATTTTGAATTTCTATGTATACTTATCTATTATAGAATTCTCTAAAATTTTCTAGGGTCTTTTAGTGAGCTGAATATCTCTTCAAGCTTCTAGAATCTTTTGTAGTATATTAGAGTCTTTCGAAATACACTAGAGTGTTCTAGAACATTCTAGAGGATTTCAGGATGTTCTAGAGAGTTTCAGGATGTTTTAGAAGGTTTTGGAATATTCTAGAGGGCTCCAGAGGATGCTAGAAGATTCTGGCATGCTTGAGTAAGTGTTCTTCCATGCCTGAATACTCCTAAACTTAATAAGTGCTAAGAGATTTTTACCTCTTGATTTGGCGGAGCATGACATGGAGCAATCCGGTTTGGCAAAATTGAGAAACACTTCTTGCTTCTCCATCCAACCCCATCCATTCTTCACATGCCAAAACAACCTGACAAGCATTCTTTTGCTTCTTCTCATCTAATTGGAGTATTTGATATAAATTACAATTGTTGCACCATATTTATTTATTCCCTTGCTTTTTTTTGGGTGGGTAAGGCTTACTTGGGAATTTTTTTTTATATATATATATATATTGTTCTTTAAATTTCAGAGCTTTATTTTTTGTTTTTCAGCTGTATGATGTGGTACGTAAAGAAATATGGTACCGGCCAGACATGTTCTTTTACAGGGACATGCTTATGATGCTTGCAAGAAACAAAAAAGTGGCCGAAGCAAAGTTGGTTTGGGAAGATTTGAGGAGAGAGGAAGTCTTGTTTGATCAACATACCTTTGGAGATATCATGAGGGCCTTCTTAGATAATGGATTGCCTTCAGAAGCAATGGACATATATGACGAAATGAGAAGATCTCCTGATCCTCCAATATCTTTGCCTTTCCGTGTGATCTTGAAAGGGCTGCTTCCATACCCTGAATTGAGAGAGAAGGTGAAAGATGATTTTTTGGAGCTTTTCCCTGGCATGATTGTTTATGACCCTCCCGAAGACTTAATTGAAGATCAAGAGCGAAGAAGGGAGATCGAAGAGGAATAGAGGCTGCTTCCGCAATGTTATTTGGAGTGCACCTCCAGTGCTTTCACAGGACAAGCTTTCCATTGCAAGGGGTAGATCTACACTCTTCATTTTGCTCAGCCCACTCCTTCAAGCACGCCATCTATTTGAAAAACATTCTCCTTATCAACTCCAAAACGCATGGTTTAGTGCTATCAAGTGCAGTATTTAGTGACTTGTTCGAGTGAGCATAGGGCTGAACCTAGGACACTAGATTGGTTGTTGTGTATTTTTATTCTATTTATGTTAACCAACTTTATGTCTGTTCCATTAGGGTGAAATTAGTAAAACTCTTACATACTTTTAGCTTATTTCGTGTTTCAGTTACTCATGTAAATATGCAATAAATTATTAACTAGCTTGATGGAAATATGGGTAGTAATTTGAGTTATATTTCAGTTACCCTCAAGATTTTCATTGACCAAATCTCGATTAGTGGTTTTGGATTTTTTTTATCCATTTATTTTTATGAACTTTTTACTTTAATTCACGCAAAATTTTTTAAAATATTATTTTTATGAAATTATTTTTATACACTTTTTTATCAAATTAATTAAACAACTAATTTTTGGACCAAAATATTCGTCCAAAAATATTACATCTCTATTATAGAAATTGATACTTTTGTTCATATTATGTATATATTATTTTATTTATTGGTAAAAAAATTAAGAAAATTATTAATTTTATAAATTAGTTTATAACAATGATTTTATTAAAAAATTTATCGAAGAAAAAAGTGCCAGTTGTCAAGCGCAGGCTAACACTTTCAATCTTGAAACGTATTTTTATTGTAACTAATATATCCTGGATGGTCAGTCTGATAACAGAGTTGCACTGGCTCTCACTTGCTTTCCTAGTTTGAAAAATTAAAGAAGCGATGTTAAGAGCAAGTCATCTTTCACCGTTAACATCACCGGCACTCTGTGCTCTCAGACATTCTCTGGTTCCTTCTTTTAACCTCTCTTCTTCGCTCTCAGTCTTTCAAATACCTTCCAAATTTGCTTCTTTTCACTCCCTTCTCCCCAAAACCCTAACCTCTAATCCTCTCCATCATCTTCCTTCTCGTGTCCAACCTATGGTGGGTCCATTTCCATCTCCTAAAGGTATGCATTAATCATTTTATCCTTTTTTTTTTTTTTGTGTTTGATATTGTGGGTTGGATTTTTGATTTATGTGTTTAAATTAAGGGTTAGGTTATTGGACAAATACACTGCTATTAGCTATCAGTTAATTTAGAAAATGTCGAATTTCTTAAGTTATATCCTTCATTCATCCATTTTTTTTTTTTATTTCCAGATAGTTAGTTTCAGTATTATGATATTAAATGAAGGGTTGGTTTATTGTTCCAAATTAGAATACTATTAGCTGTTAATTCATAACTTGGGATAATTGAGGTGGGAAAACCCTTTTGAAACCCTACCTAATTTGAGTGTCGGGGCCTGACGCCGGCACACTGTTGATGCCTACCTCTAATGCCCTTTTCCCTTTGCACAACACTCACGCAGAACTCAGTTTAAGCCATATTTCTGGTCCTTTAACACCTTAAAATCACCAGAGTTTCACTCAAGTCATCAAATGTTTACCAACCTAGCTGGTCGCTTCCCATCCAATGCCACAAATTTGTTAGCTGACGTTTGGGTTCCAAATACAATTGTTAACAATTCTGTTCAAAATCACTTGATATATTTTAGCTTTGTAAAACAAACCGATCGTCCTATAGACAATAAATTCAGTAATACAAGAGTTTCTTTTCCTAATATTTCCCTTTTCTCCATGTTATTTGGTTATTACATTTTGTGCGAGTACTTTAATTTTTTTATTGTATCTCAGCTTCAATTAGTGCTCAAAGTAGCTCTGGAGATGGTAGAGAAATATTGGTGCAACACTTGCTAGTTAAAGAAGATGACCTCAAGCTATTGTTGGAGCTCCAGCGAAGGGTTTCAGCAGGTTAAAGATATTCTCTTTTAGGTGACAAAGCTTTTATTTGGCAAAAATATTTACGAATTTGTAATATCTCTAAAGTAAAAAAAACTACCACGCTACTGAGCTATTTTAAAATTTAACTTATGCGATTAATATTGATATCAATACTGTTAAGAGAGCACAATCATGTCTAGAGTACAGTATAGTAGTTCAACTTTAAGTCCATTTGAACCCAAACTACTAACAAAATTAAAAGATAGTTAAAAGGAGTAGTATTGTAAATGGTAAAATGTTAAAATTTAAACTAGCATTCAAACTTCAAATATAATGCCTGTTCTCTTTCTTTCAGAAAATTTCTTAACTCTCTTTCCCCCCCTTTTTCTTTTGGCTTCATTGGATTGCAAAATCATTAATAGAATTTTAAAAAATAGTATGGTTAAGTCATGCAATAGCGCTTGTTCTAGATTTTGTTTTTTTTTCTGATATACTGATGTGCCTTTGGTATATGCTGCATGAAGGAGAGGATTTAAGTGATCTTGCTGTTGAATACTCAATTTGTCCATCCAAAGAAGAGGGGGGAATGCTTGGCTGGGTGAGGAAGGGGCAAATGGTATGCTGATCATGAACAAATTTCTCTTGAGAACTTCTTGTTGTGGATTATTATTATTATTATTATTATTATTATTGTTACTGTATCAGTGCATGTGCCAATGAATCTTGATGATTTTACAATTAAAAATGTGAATGCCATAATCTTCTTTCTTCAATTCACCTAGTTAAAATGTTTTTAACGCACTCAATCGTATCTCTCAAACTACTTAAATATTTAAAGTTTTGTATAACATCTCTGTAACATTGAATTGTGTAATTAAAATGTGAAAAATGAAGTTATAAAGCTAATTTGCTTATGGAAGTTTCTTCATTAAGTAGTCTTTTAAATTGTACCGTTTATCAGTTCCGCATTTGTCTCCAGACTTTCTAGTTGCTATGGAACTCTATTTAACAAGACTGAGGTTGCTACTGTAAGGATGGTGATTAGAAAGATAGCTGTTATTGATGAGAATCAGCAACAAGAAGTTTACAAAGTTTTTTGCACGTACCAATTGAATAAATTACAAGGGCAAGAGAGAATGCGTAACTTGTTTAGGAGATTTTTGTGACGTTTTAATTAGGTTTTCTTGTGTGTTTGGGAGTGCCACACGGGCATATATTTTACTTAATTATTGTTTTTATTTATTTTAGAATTTTTATTCTTAATTATTTTCGATTAGGACTTTTACTTTTAGTTATTTTAGAATTTAATTGTAAGCCTTATATAAAGGGGTTTAAACAATATTGCAATTAGGGCATCATGGTTTAGAAATTGTGAGAATTGATTTCTCTTTAGTCCTTCAAAGAACTTGATGAACTTATCAAGAGATTTTTCTTGTGGTGTTCAAACCTTTTTATCTTCTTTATATTTTTATTTTGTGGTTAGTGAATTATGGGTCAAGGTTTTTACCTATGATTCTTGGTTCCTTTAATCATTGGGTCAAAGTTTTATAATATGGTTTTTGGCTTTCTTGGGTGCGTATCTATCTGATTGTGGGTTCTAAGGTTTCTGGTTTTACAGGTTCACATGAGTTATTCTGTTGATCTTTATATAAAGAAAAATCTGACATAATGGTGTGCAGATTGTATAAATGTTAAATTTAAAATTTTATTCTTTGCCATTTGATTGTATGTTTTGCCCTTGGGGCTGTTTGAACCATTGATCAGTCATATAAACATAAGATGAAATTGTATACCGTAAGATATCATAAACACTTGGGAATCACTAAAGAAAGAGTATTACTGTTCATCTGCACATGGAATAAACAATTTGTAATGACTTGAGATTAGGATTTGCCAAATTATTCATTCCAGTATCTTGCTGAATGCTTTTAGAGTCATACTTGCCTTATGAAACCATATTTCTGATGTTTTTCCTTTTATCTTCTAGGTCCAGAGTTTTGCACTGTATGAAGTTCTAAATAAGGGAAATGCATCCTTTGTCTATCTGCTCCCTTTAATATTCTAAATTTCAGCTGTAAATAGGACTTACATTCTATTTCAAACACCTATATACATTCATATTAATTGAAGTGATTATTCAACTAGCTAATGTGGTTGACAGATCTTTCACCATGAAATGATCTAGGTGCCAGAATTTGAGGAGGCTGCATTTACTTCCCCTTTGAATAAAGTTGTAAGATGTAAAACAAAATTTGGATGGCACTTGTTGCAAGTTTTATCTGAGAGGTATGCTTGAATTTTCAATTTTATATGGTGCTTAATGAAATGATGCAGATGCTAACTCTTGTTTTGTCTGTGCTTAAACTTAATGTATATGCTATTTGCACTTTCAGGGAAGAATCTTTACTTAAAGAAATTCAGCCAGATGAACTCAACAAAAAAATGCAAGATCCTAATTTTCTTGAAGAAGCACAGTTTATTGATGTTCGAGAACCTGAAGAAGTGTATGCTCATAATTTATTTTGCTACTCTTGCTTAATTTGTTAAATTCTTAAGCAATATTTCTGATTTTCAGTTTTTATGTATGACTGAGCTGACTACAAACTATGAGGCACCCATTTGGTTCCATTGAAGGCCTAATTTAAGAAATTACCAGGAGGAAATTATTTGTATTTACTATTGCAAAATAGTGGGAAGCATTTATACACAACATTGTGTGTCAAAATGGGAATAACTTGCAAATTGTGCAACCATTGTATCTGATGGTGTTTCTTGAAGATGAAAGATGCATTTTTTATTCTACAATATTAGGGCAACTAAGAATTTTGTGCAACATTAATGACTTCTGGAATATTTATTATTCTCAATTAAACAACTCCCCAAAGCTCTATCCCTGAGTAAATAGATGGGGACATAAGGGGATCACTTAGAAAATTGGCACTGCTGGAATTCTTATGAGTCTATATTAAACAAGTCAATTCTGTTATGATGATCAGGCAAGAAAATTGGCAACTTGCATCAAAATGACATGATACATACCTGTGAGTACATACATACATACATACTTGTCATGTACATGTTTTTCTTTTAGCTGGCTTTGATCAATTTGTTACTTGTTAATTTATAATCCTTTTTCCTTTTGATTATGTCTGATTTCTTATGTTGTCACTGTTTTTTTTTTTTAAATCTTTTTTGTATTGCAGCGCCCTAGCTTCTTTACCAGGATTTCAAGTGCTTCCCCTCCGTCAATTTGGAAGCTGGGGACCAGATATAACAACAAAGTTTGATCCTCAGAAGGATACATATGTAATGGTGTGTGGCGCTTTTGTTATTGTTTAGAAACTTCTATCTTATAATATTTATGAATAAAAATTGAAAATTTTTATTCATAAATATAATGAGATGATGATGGGTAATAAACTGAATTTTCTTTCCTGTTGGAGCTAACAATTTTTGATAATTTTTCCCTTTATACTTGACCACAGAGAATCATTATAGATCTATTTTCAGCCATAATCTCCTGAAAGTGGTATTCATTAGTTGGGCCATTTCTATCCTTGTCTGCTTAATAGAACTATTTTCTTCAAACTTTGTTTTGGAATAGATAATTTTTTTGTTTTTTTTTGTTGTGTGCTCTAATGATCTTGAGATTTTATATTTCTGTAATTTGAATTGTTTTTTTTGCTCTACATTTATGTAGGAGTGAATTGTGTTTAATTTTTCTTGTCCAATAGTTGCAAAAGGCATTTGAGTAATTTACTCTAAATAGATATGGCATTAGATATTCCATTTTACCTTTTTATGATCAACGAATAGCTTGCTGAGATCCTTTTGAGATTTGAGTAGCTCTTGTTTTGCTCTCCAATTTATTTTCTGGGCGAATTATGTGATTCTTGTTGCTTGAAGACTCTTCTTTTACGTAAAACTAAAGTTTGATGTGATTGATGACTATTTGCAATTTGGAAAATCTATGTGCTTAAAGGTTATAGAGTTGAGAATCATTTGGACTTAAAGCACTTATTGAAGGTAGATGTGATCAGATTTGAGATCATGACTCTTTCGTAGGGATTCTCAGAGGACATTTCTTTGGGTGAATTCTTTGGTCTACTGGTAATGGGTGAACTCTTTTGTCTTTTGCACTGTTGTAGGGTTTTGGGATGTCTCTTCGTAAAGGGTGATTTGTTTTGCCTATTGGCATTTGCATGATCCAATCCTTATGAGTTATATCTTGGTCTTTAGGTACAGGCATATGCCTTGTAAATTGCAAACTTTTATTGATCTTTTTTTCTTCAACGATGAAAGGGGTAGTATGGGGCATGCTGATTAGAAAGCAAACTTTTGTAGTTCTAGTGGCTGTGACATAGCTTTCTAAGAGTCTTTTGTTCACCAGAATTGGTAAAAAGAAGCCAAAATTGTTGTCTCATTGACTGTGTTAAACTTTTTCCTATCAGTATTGAGTTAACAGTTTTGTTAGTGTATCATTCTGGTCCTTTTTTCGTGTTGTAGTCATAGTTGCTAGTTTGAACCTTGCACTTCAGTCAATGCAATGTATAAGATCCTTCGAGTACCTCTGATATGACTTGTTTCGATGGATTTAGTTATTTAGTTATTGTTGTTGGTGGTTATTCTTGAATGAGATAGTTTACTTGCATCTAGTGGAAAAGAATTTGAGTTATTTTATTTTGTTTTTGAATTTTATAACTAAATCTTCTGTTAAATTTGGTTTTACATCTCAAGATTTTCGCTTTGATAAGGCATTGGAATATACACAAACCTTATCTTCTACATTGTCATCAAGCTGGGAACACTTATTGTTGTATTCAGAACCTTATTTTTCATTACAATCAAAACTGGGTGACCGGTAGTACCTGAGGTTAACATACTTAAATTATCTAAATCCCTTTTCATCAGTTTTGTCCTTGTACATTTTGATGTTTAAAATTCACTGCTTTTTTTCGTTTTATATTTTTCTTACATTTTGGTAACTTAATCTATCTTTTGATCTGATGGGTTGTTGCAGGTGATCTCTTAGTTTCTCTGCATTAGTCATCATGTGTTGCTTGTAGTGATTATATTTCCAAATTTTTCTGTTGCATTAATGGAATTTTATCACGCTTTCCTGAACAATATTCCTTCTGTAAAGTGCTAAAATACATCTTGTCTGCAGTGTCACCATGGCATGCGGTCTTTACAGGTTGCCAAGTGGTTGCAGACACAGGTAAATGACCAGTTTATAGATTTGTTTACATTTTTTTTTAAACATTTTAGAAATTAAATTGCTTTGTGGAATGCTTGTGATACACATTGTAAATGCTATACAAATATCATTTCTGAATTGACAGTTAATTTTGAAATATCTCCTTGGTGGTTCATTGGTCATTTACAGTTCTCCCTCGTGGCCTAAACTTTTGAAATCTTTAACTTGACAGTTTGGTTACGTACAATTTCATACATGTTTATCATTCTCTTTAACAGGATACTGTTTCTTTGTCATGCTTGGGAATAGTAATTATTTTAATGGTTGTTTAGGGATAACTTTATGAAAGAATGAATAATTTCTGGCAAGCTATATTTTAAAGCTGTTTGGTTGTCATCTCAAATGGCTTTTCAGTTCTGACTTGCTTTTCCTATGTTCTGTTAATTAGTGCCCAAAATTTAATCTTGGAGAATATTTTTAGCTCCTGAATTGCTTAAAATCAGATGAGGTGATAGTGTAGTTGTCTCCAAATTCATCAGATAAGCTGGCTTTTATCACTTATATATATCTTATTTCCCAGCGGAAGCATATCTTGGTTGAATATTGCTTCTTAATGGGTCTAACTGGGAAGTCAAAAAATATATCACATACATCTACCGTTAACTCCATATTATATTCACAACTCCAAGCTATCTTGCATTTGCTTTGTCTCTTATTCTTTTCTTTCAAACACTCATGATTGTGTGGATTGTGAACTAAACCATACTAGAGACAGAGGAAAACTAATTATTAGGAATTATCATCATCTTTATTCTATGAATGTATGGTTTTCTTATTTTGAATTTTTTTTTTTATAATCAACTGTCATATTGGATAATTTTTAATCCTTCTGTTACTTCTATCGTATGTTTATATATATTTTTTAAACTATGATCTCAAAATTGCTGTTGCAAATACTCATTGCCAATGCATTTTGGCTGGAGGATTTTTTTTTCCCAATTTGCCTGTTATTGATTTATTTCAGTATTGGGGCTGATTTATTTTCTTTTCTTTTTTCTTTTAACTGTATATTAATAAGTTTATGATCTTTTATTATTTGTTGGTTATTTTGTTCTAATTATTCAGGGTTTTAGGAGAATATTCAACGTGTCTGGTGGAATACATGCATACGCTACCAAGGTCGATCCTTCAGTTCCTACGTACTGATACTGATAAGTTTTTATTTATCAGTGGAGTATCTCTCTTTTCTTTTCTCCAGGAATAGTTCTTATACTGAGCTGTTGCTTACTGTTTATTTTTTAAATACTTTGCTGTTTGCATATTAAATTATTGTAACTTTGCATGTATCCTGTTCTATGTTTCTGTACAATATTCATGGTGCGTTAATAAACAATTGTGCAACACCCCTAATTTATACACTTTGAGAATGGATTGAGTAGATTTTTTTTTTTTAATATTTTTACCGAATGGAAAATGCTGTGGGGAAATTTCATTTCGTCCTTTGAATTTCGGGTACACTTTAATTTTGTTTGTTACATGTGGATGGTATTTAAGGGTCTGATCCAGTGAAACTTTTGCCTTAATGAGTATTCAGGGAATCACACGGTGAGGTTGAAAGATTGATGATGAGTTAAAAAAAAAAAACCACCCATGGTTTTTCTCTAGATGCATTAGGACTTGGTTCTGGAAAATTTATGCTTGCTTTCTTGAAAATCAAGCACAGAGAGAGAAAAATCAACAAATTGAAAAGAAATCCATTGAAATTTTGGTGTTTTGAAGATTTAACTTCACTTTATTTAACAATTTGAACTGTCTTTTCTTCCTATTCTTGAGATGCAAATGTTGGTCGCTGGTGAATTACTATTACAACAATGGTGGGAAGAAGTATGTGCTTAACCTCTATTGATTGTCGACTCTTGTAATTATTTATGTAAATTTATTTGTGCAAATTAATTATATAATTAAAATAAAAATTAATTTTATTGTTAAATTATTTAAATTTAAATTATACATGTAATTTGTACATATAATAAACCCAAAATAAAGTGTCCATACGGTATACTTGCAACTGGTTCACAAAATTAGAAATGTACAAGCATTGAGGACGGCTTTAGGGTAACATAGCCAGGGGAGGGCATGGAGTGTTGCAACAATGGTGGCAACAACCGGTTGCTTTGTCATGCGTTCTAGGTGTCCTGTATTTTATATTTGACATTACAAGTGTCAATTCTTAATTAACCCGAATAATTCAGAATCTTGTTTTAAATTTTCCCGGAAAATCCTCTCAACCCATGTCTGAAAAATTTTGATACTTCCCAACCAGCTTCAATCCTTGTACGGTATGACCCTTTCAACCACCACTATCCACACAGGCTTTCTTCCTAAAATTCCTCACAATCAATCCTATTCAACTTCTGCACCAAAAATCCAACCTGTTTCCCAATCCACCTCTTTCTTTTTCTCTCTTAGCTCTAAACAAACTCTTTCTTCAACCCCACATAAAGATAGAAAGAAAGATACAAGAAAAATAATATATATATAAAAAAAGAAAACAAAAATATAGAGACGGGTTAGATCTCTTGAAGCCATCACCCCCTCTCAATCCTCTCTTTAATTTTTTTTCCTTTACATTATCATGGGTAATTGTTGTTCCCATGGAAAAGCAGAAAATGAAGAAAAGGAAAAAACTACTTCATCTACACACGGTGCCAATAACGGCAATGGCAGTGATGCTCATGCCATGGATTCTTCCGCCACCCCACCAAACAGTGCTCCTCCTTCGTCGACACCCGGAGGAGCTTCCGCTAAGGCCGGGAAACCAGGCCCTCTTGGCCCGGTGTTAGGCCGTCCAATGGAAGATGTTAAAGCTATTTACTCTATAGGTAAGGAGCTTGGTAGGGGACAATTTGGTATCACACATTTGTGTACACATAAGGCTACGGGTGAGCAATTTGCATGCAAAACAATTGCTAAAAGAAAGCTTGTTAACAAAGAGGATATTGAGGATGTTAGGAGGGAGGTTCAAATTATGCATCATTTAACTGGTCAGCCAAATATTGTCGAACTCAAAGGAGCTTATGAGGATAAACAATCTGTTCATTTGATTATGGAATTGTGTGCTGGAGGTGAACTTTTCGACAGGATTATTGCCAAAGGTCATTACTCAGAACGTGCTGCTGCTGGCTTGTTGCGTACCATTGTTCAAATCATACATACTTGTCATTCCATGGGGGTCATCCATCGCGATCTGAAGCCTGAAAATTTCTTATTGCTCAATAAGGAAGAAGATTCACCTCTCAAGGCCACAGATTTCGGTCTCTCTGTGTTTTACAAGCCAGGTTTGTAATTTCATTCGTCTTATTTCCCTCCATTTTCTCTTTATTTCAGCTTGTGAATCGATCTAACATGGAATAAATTTTAATCTGTAACAGGGGAAGTGTTCAAAGATATTGTTGGTAGTGCATATTACATTGCACCAGAAGTGTTGAAGAGGAAATACGGTCCTGAAGCTGATATTTGGAGTGTTGGTGTCATGTTATACATTCTTCTGTGCGGTGTTCCTCCTTTCTGGGCAGGTAATAAAGGTCTACGGCAATCTTGCTGTAACCAGTATCGGATCTTCCAATTTGTAGCTTGACTTTGATATTTTTCAATTTGCAATATTGTTGACAGAATCGGAACATGGGATATTCAATGCAATTTTACGTGGGCATGTTGATTTTTCGACCGATCCATGGCCTGCAATTTCACCTCAAGCAAAGGATCTTGTTAAGAAAATGCTCACTTCAGACCCTAAGCAGAGGCTTACTGCAATTCAAGTTCTAAGTAAATATGCATGTTTTAAGCCTTAATTTGCTCATTGCTTTTCATTATTAACAAAATTTTGCTTATTGAAATTTATTTTTCAGGTCATCCATGGATCAAGGAGGATGGAGAAGCACCTGATATTCCTCTTGACAATGCAGTATTGGGTAGGCTCAAACAGTTCAAAGCAATGAACAAATTCAAGAAAGTTGCTCTTCGGGTAATGATTATCAAAATATAACAATTTTTTCATTTCAATTTTTAGTGATTTGAAAGAGTTCTCTTACTGCTTTTTGCTCTGGAAATTTCAGGTCATTGCAGGATGTTTGTCGGAGGAAGAAATCATGGGACTGAAGGAGATGTTCAAGGGCATAGACACAGACAACAGTGGAACTATAACACTTGAAGAATTGAAACAAGGACTTTCCAAGCAAGGAACTAAGCTGTCTGAAGCTGAAGTTAAACAATTAATGGAAGCTGTAAGATTTTTTTTTTCCACCATTTTCCTTAAAATCCCAGAAACAAGTTTGCGAATGAGATCTCAATCAATCCATTTGTTTTCTGGAAAACAGGCGGATGCAGATGGCAATGGTACCATAGATTACGACGAGTTCATCACTGCAACGATGCATATGAATCGAATGGATAGAGAAGAACATCTTTATACAGCCTTCCAGCACTTCGACAAAGACAACAGCGGGTAACATTTTTAATAAATCAATATTTTGCTAGAAAATCATTGACTTTTACTAATCATATTGGTTCCATGCATGGTTACTTGCACACACAGGTTCATTACAACTGAAGAGCTGGAGCAAGTTCTCCGAGAATATGGCATGAACGACGGGAAAGACATAAAGGAAGTCATTTCTGAAGTCGATTGCGACAATGTAAGCTGTACTGATGCGAACGAGATTCGAACCCCTAATTTTTTACTTCTTCCTGAAAAAATGATCATAACCAGATAATTTTATGCATGGTTTTGTAGGATGGGCGGATCAACTACGATGAATTTGTGGCAATGATGAAAAAAGGAAACCCAGAAGCCAATCCCAAGAAGCGGCGCGATGTATTTGTTTGATTTTTCACCTTTCTTAGTATGGTGGGGATTGGAAAAGAGACCAAAAAAAAAAAAAAATCGTTGTGAATGTATGATTCAGTTTGTATACATTTAAAAGGGTGGAGGGAAGAAGAAAAGAAACAAAAGAGTTTGTTTCCAAAGAAAAAAAAAATTATGCATACTTGAGAAGCTTTCATGTCATTTGATTGATATTCATGGATGCTTTAAATTTTATATGTGCATTTTTTTTTTCTCAATTCTAGATTGAGAGGAAAAGAGGGGTGTTTGGAGATGGCTAATATGAATAACTTTAATGCAATTTTTTGTTTGCATTAAATTGGACATGACAATTCAGTTTATTATGTCGCATTTGAATTGTATTATATTTGTGTTATATTAAAAAATATTAACTCTAATTTAAATAGTTTAATAATCATGTTATGAAACTCTAATCCGACAAATTTTAAATATAAATTTA
>CP135553.1:9263836-9279803 GCA_032402905.1 Khaya senegalensis | reverse complement strand
TTAATTATTTATTTACACATTTTACTATTTTTATAATTTAAATTATTAATTTAAATTTTTAAAAAAATTTCTTTCAAAAATCAAAAATTATAAAATTAAAATAATTAATAAATATAATAACCTATTTTAAAACCAAAATTAAATTGAAATAAAATAAAATTAAAAAATAAAATAAGTTTTGATCCCATAATAAAACTGAAACCCAAATCAATTTTACACGCTCTATTTTAAAACACAGGCACCATACATTGAACGCACTTAATTTTTGACATGACATAGGATGGTCAGTCTTCAATTTTTTTGAAAATAAAAATAATAAATAAATTTAAAATAAGTGATACTACCTGTCATTTGTTGACTAGATAAGACTTTAGCATATAAATTGTGGCACATGATATCGCGTGAATCACTCCCAACACTTTAAAGTAAAATAATAGATTAGTAAATATCATTATTAGTTATGTCCAAGACTTTAAATAATATTAAAACGTATTGTTTATGGTATATTAAATATTCTTTAATATTTAAAAAAAAATCATTATTTATAACTTGAAAGAATTTATATAAAAATTTAAAATAAAAATAAAATTTCAATAATTTAAACTTTTATTTTTTTATTTCAATTACAAGTAACAAAATTTTTAAATTTATAATGGATCGGAATGTAACAAAGCCAAGTTAATTAAAATTTGCCAAATGAAGAAAAGAAACACATCCAAGACATGATTGTGAAAGTTTCTGGTAGTATTTAAAGCGGACTCATGAGTAGCCTCTTCTTTTTTCTTTTTTTTATTTTAAAATTTTGGAACTTTCTTCTCTCTTTCTACAATTGCACTGTAATTTAAATCTGTCTCACTGGGCTCTACTGACCTAAGGGCTGCTGGAGTTGAGTGTCTACAACACATACCATATAAAGTCCATGTTAGAATGAATAAACCGAACATTCAACAGAATGACTGAACCTACTCAGCTTCCGCATTTTTCTAACTACAATAATACACTTGGAAATAGAGACTATGAAAGTAATTGCTGCATACTTCATTTCTGAAAAACTGGCTTTGAAAACAGAAAAACGTTGTCGTCTCAATCTAGGCAAGTTGCCCACAAAATACTACCAAATATTGAGGTTTTAAGATGGCATACCTTCTATTACTTTACATAATTCCCCTGGTGATCCACACTAACAGCAAAGCACATAGACAAAATATAACAAAACATCACTAAACTGTAAGATTCTACCAACGATGCAATCTGTGTGGATAACAGTAGAAACCATGCATGAGGTACTGCACATAAATTCTTGCCATAGTGTATTCTTATGGTTAATGACCGCAGACAAAAGGATTGAGGAAGGGAGAGGGGGAGACAGTGATAGAGGAGAGTATCATTTAGTCCTACTGAGAATGGCCTTAGACAAGAGGAGGGCCCCGCAGCATTTAACATTTCAAACTTCACAAAATGCATTGGTAAAAAGCCTAGTTATCTCAAGGGAGGCCCCAAAAAATGAAAAATTAAAAGATCAAATGAAAAGTTAATACTCGATTAAACCAAATTGTGGTCAACCTTCATAAGACAGTCCTACACACCAAAGACTTCAAACTTTTCTGAACATAATATAAAAATCCCAATTTCTCAGAATATCACATGACTAAAATATTTTATATATATGAGAAAAAGAAAAAGAAAAGACCATATTGCCTTACTAAGCCAAATTGTTTTCACTCTTGCAAGAAAAAAGGAGGAAGGCGATTAAGCAAAAAATTTCCACATACTGAAATCAATACCTTATTCTTCAATGATTACAATATCTAAGAAAAAGTAGAATTAAGACTATTTGAAAGAAAATTAAATAGTGCAAAACATTTTGAGAGACAACTAAAATATCACAAGTCAAAGCTCAGAATGTGTGTAGTCTTGTAGAGACATCAGATGCTAACAATAGTGATTGCCTCATTGGCATTGGGCAATCAGCAGCAAACATGATGATCATATACCACCAGCTGCTCAAATCAAGAACAATATTGACATTGGTGTCTATCATGGTCAATAACAGTGCTTGAAACAATGGCTATTCTTGAAAGTAGACAACAATTAATCACAACCAATGTCAGTCTTCGAAAATCACTGATTACTATTGTGACCTTCGGCAATTGTCGCATCACTCCTGAATGACAATCACATATAGACACCAATAACTATTTTCATTTAGTCGCTCCCACTATCCTGAGTTTTCTCATAAATGCCAAAAAACTCCAACAAAACAATTTCAATGAAATTTGAGACGATTTTCAGCAGAAAGGATAAGCCTATAAACGCACAAACAGAAAACTATAGCTTCACATCACCAAATTTAAATATTCCATCTAGAAACTAAAAAAGAGAAACCTATTGTATAACAAATACCCAGATAAGGTCTCCCACTCCAGACTTTGTATAATCACCAAAAAGACACATTCAGTTGACACAATATCAGCTAAACATTCACTTACTAGACTAACTACAATAGAATTTGTTATGATACTATAAAATAATAATAAAAAAGGAACACTAAATATCAAAAATAGAAAACAGCAGTAATTATCACACTATCCCATCAAATTTGTCACAAAAACTATTAAAATTGACACAATTTAAACACCAAAAAGATCATTCTCGATTGTCATACAATGATATCCATACTTTCATACATATACCGAGGCGCATCAGCTGACTTATAAGAAAAAAAAAACACAAGAAATTTAAAGTGTGACAATTACAATTACTATTAATTCTACTTATCTTTGGTGGAAATCCCATATTTCTCCTGCATCTTAGCAATCTCGTCCTCCTTTTTCTTCTGATCAAATTTCTTGCTCATCTTAGCCTGCTGATAATACAAAACAATCAAATACCTATTAGCAACATTAAACCCAGACAAGTGATCCACCGCCGTTTTGGCATCGTAGATATCCTCGTAGACAACAAACGCCGTTCCCCGCGTGTCCTTGCTCGTCCCAATCCGTATCTGCCGGATCGCCCCATATTTCCCGAATATGTCGTACATCTCTTCGGAAGAGATGTTGAAAGGGAGGTTTCGGACGTAAAGAACCCTGTTCACTTCCGGCGGGAGACGAGTGTTGCCCTTCCGCAGAGTGATTGCCGCCATTGTTTTGCCGTTGATCAGAAGAAAAATCTTCGAACTTTGATTTTACGGGAGGATTTAGGGATTGCGATTTTGGGGCACGCAAGGGATTTCGTGCATTATTATCATTTTAACATTACTGTAGTAAAATAATGGGCCGGTCGGTTTGGGTTTAAGAACGTGTCCCTAATTTTAAGGGCACTTGGGAAAGCTCATGACCCAAAAGCTTAGGGTAATATGGAATTGGAGGCCCATGTGTGCGTTTAACACAAGGGTGCAAGGAGTGTTACTATCTAACCCTTATGGTTTTCCAAATACAACCTAATTCTAAACAAGTTTCAATGATATTCAAATTATTTAAAATAAAATAAAATTTATTTTAAATTATTGAATTAGTATATTTATACTAATTGAAATTAAATTTGAAGGGCATACATTAAATTTTTAATAATTTATATAAAAAAATACAGTATTACATACTAGATTTTATTTTTAACAAATATAATTTTTTTTTATAATCAAAATTATAATAAAATTTTGTTACATTCGATAATACTGACATTTATAAGTTATTTTCATTTTTTTTCTTCTCTTTTTTTATCTTGATAGTAGAAATTATCTTAATTGATTTTTAATCATATTTTCAACAATTATTATTAAAATTGAGATTTTTTTTATTTAATTACAAGATTTCATCGTAAGATTCTTACACCATTCACAAATTTTGGATGAAAATTGTTTTATTTTACTTTCACCAACAATTTCTAACAGAAAATGCACTCAACCATTCACAAAATCAAGTGCATGATCACAATTTCACAAATTATTTCGCTATTTATTTATTATTTCTAATAAATCGATGACACGTTGTTAAAAAGTTTTATATTTACCTAAAATAGACACTTATATATATTTACATATACATGTATTAGTAGATGAAAATTGCCATTCATTTTAGTCCATTCCATTCTTCATATGGTCGCCATGGAAAACCCCAAGCAGGTATGCAACTATGCTTAGCACAACACCAGAATTTCAGAAATTTTTGATATTATTTATAATTTTATTTATTATTATTTGTATGAATTTGGGTTTGATAATCTTTATCTATCCAGTTTTTCTTTGGTGATTAATAAAAATAAATTATTATTATCATCATCAAATTATTCAATGAATTTTGAGGCACTATTATAGATGTTTAACAAACCCAAAATGCATATGATTTGTGTATATTATCTCTTTCCATTTGGTTATGTTTAACAATCCTAGATTACTAACCTTCCTGTTAATTATGTTTTCAATTATGTTTAATTCTCATTACTTAATTATCCATTTCTTTTCTTTTCTTCTTTTCAATTAAGTTAATAATTCTCTTTCCAAATTCATCAATAAATTCTAATAAAAAATAGAAGTCCTTTGTTGAAAGGACTAATTGTTTTCTTTTGAAAGGGATTTTCGCTTTGGATAATATTGTTTTTTGAAAAATCAGTGGGTGTTTGATAATTTATTATAGAATATTACTAAGTATTACAAATGTTTATACAAAATTAATTATTTATACAGCCTCATGTAGATATAATATGGTATTGTCACATATACTTAGTCGTATAAATAGAATTTGTATTCTTAATATTACTATTAATAATAGGATTAATTTAAAATGATTTTAAAAGTGTGTTGAACATTTAGTTACATGGTTAGAAAGTAATTTTAAATTAATAAAATATTTAATTTAGTATCTATTTATTGTATAAAAAAAAGTATTATTAGTAGACATTATTCATCTCAAAAATTAGCTCAAGTCCTAATGATAAAATCGAGTCTTGAAGTCCAAGCATCAGATCATTTATTGAAAATAATTCATCTCAAAAATTAAGCTCGAGAATCAGATTTTGGAGTTTACACTTCAAATATTGAGGTTTGTGTTGGGTATTAAGTCTCAAGTCCTCGAGGTCTCAACATGGATCTTGAGATCTCAAGATCTAGTGATGTTGGAACCCAATACCTAGGACTTGGGGTTTGAGGCAAAAACTTCAAGACTCAGGACTTTGACAAAAGGACTCAAAATTCGACACTGAGACTTCAAACTCTTGATCAGTAATAATACCTTATATCGGCATTGGAGATCAATATTAGAACAACGAAACATAAGATCTTAGACTCATTGCTGGAACCTTAAAGTTTGACATTAGGATCCAAAACCCAACACTGAAATCTTAAGACTAATAAATCAACATTGAGACCTAATATTTACCATTAGAACTCAAGACTCAATGTCAGGTCCTTGATACACAAGACTTAAGACTCAACATTAAAACTCAATACTCAACAATATGATAAAAAATTCACCACTCTTAAGATTTAAGATCCAACACTGGGATCCAAAACTCGACATTTAAAACCTTGAGTCTTAGTATTGAGATCGAGAGACCTTATGTAAAATTTTTGGGACTTGAGACCCGACATTGAATGCAATACATGCATTTAATGAAAAAAGTATTATCATTTTACAAGTTGTTGGATTTACAAGTTTCCAAATTAGTCTTGTCTAGCTAAGAGTTTTTACATCAACAGAAAAATGGATGGATGACTGTCCCTCAATTTGGTGGGTGGGATCAGAAGGGCCCTGGAGGTACTGATTATTCCATGGTGTTTTCTCTGGCACGTGCCCATAGGAAGCATCAAAAGGCTGATATCAGGCGCAACTTTGGAAATGAACAGGAAACCGTGGCAGCTCAACAACAACAACGACAACATGAAGACTCGGTTATGGTGAGACTCCATTATACATATTCATCATTGTTATTTGTTTCTTACATGGCAGAGTACGCCTCACAAACAGGGCAAGAAAATTAAAGAAAAAAAAAGGGTGAAAGGTAGAGAATATTACAAAAGTAAACTAGATACAAGGGAAAAGAAGAGTAGTTATGTCCATATGCTTCTCTCTAATACTGCGGTAATATATTGCCTTGCAGAGGAAAAAGAAGATCTTGACCTACATTAACTGCTGTATTAGGCCTTGATTCTCTAAGACCCCAACCCATTTCTTCAAATTTCCAATTGTCGACATGGTATAAAACTTAACTAACTATTACTGTCTGTCCTGTTTTGTACATAGACAAGACATGTACGATGAAGACCAAGCCAAAAGCTTTTGTAATCTCTGTGTGTTAATGTGTAGCTTGTGCATATCCTTGTAGAAGAGAGGAAGAAAAGAGAATAGAGGAAACTATATCTTGTTTGTTTCTCTTTTGGCGAATTGAATACACTGCTGTTGAGCATTGCTTATTTGTCATTGTTCATACTAAACACAAACTTGACCATTGGGTGTAATTTTCCTTATAATTCTAGTAACAGAAAATGAGAAAATGCTAGTAATAAAGTTGCTCTTCTAATTAAAACAAAAATAATTTAGTAAATAAAAATTAAAAATAATTATTTAATCTTTAATATCAATTTAATTACTAAATTTCAATATTAACGTAATTGAAATATATTTAAGACTATCATACTTTTAACTTTAAAACGACACTAATCAAAATATTTAGTAAACAACTTTTAAGAAAAATTACTCATTTTTACCAATATTATTTAAAATTGTAACTTATTATCTTAATTTCAAATACACTCTGTACATATTTTTTTGTATGTATATTTTTATTTATATTTTTAAAAATTAATCCTTAGTGTGTTTGTATGGGTATTTAACTTAAAAAAAAAAATTACCATTTCCTAAATTTGAAAAAGTTAATAATTTCTTCCCAATATTTGAATAGCTTTTAAAACAAAGATACTTAGTGTGGCCTGCCCTATGTAATTGACAAGCCAAACATGGGCAATACTTAGTATCAAAAATGACATTCAAGCAAAGACAAACAGCAGGCATGCAAAAACACAACTCACAGTCCTCTTAGTACGTTAAAAGAAAAGTGCACAATTTAAAAGGAAAACAGGCAATTCCGAGGTTGCTCGGTCCTAATTAAAAAGCATACAGATATATAGATAGATAAGCAGAGTTTCCCCATCTCATGTATTATTCAAGACAGTTGTAAAACCATGTTCGATATGGTAAAAGCACTCTCCTATGCAAGCACTTCCTATCACAAACATAAGCGCTTCCTTCTTTAAAATCAACTAGCTGTCTACTTTACAGGTTAAGAGTTTCCATTCCCTGCAGGACTTCTAGACCGAAGTATGTACTGAAAGAAGAAGAAGCAGTCAAGCTATTCTCTGCTTCCAAAGGAGATGATTCTCTCTTTTTTAGATTTCATTTTTCTTTCTACGGATAACGATTTCATATTTTTCGGATAAGAAAAAAGGATAGAAATCTTTTTGCATCTGTCACGGGGTAGCCCATTCGAAATAAGGGCAAAGGGCACCTCTAGTAGTAGTCCAATTACCACATCCGAAGAAGAAGCTTCCATGCTTTGGTCCAGGTTTACGGATCATTCGCTTACTACTTTTAACTCCACAGTAGCAGTACATGCATCGATGTATGTTGGGGTCAGCCTGTAAGGCATGGAACTGGATTAAAGGCATTAGTTGATGCTTCACCTTGTGGGGATGTTGCGGGGTGGAGCTAGATTGACGATCCAGAAACTGCTGCTTCATTAAAGGATTCTCTACCGGCTGCCATATCAGTGAATTGGTAATGGAAAACCGAAATCCACGGCGCATGAGATGGGCAAGTAGACGAGCAGTGTTTTTAGCATCATCTAGACCGCAGTGAGCCTGGCCTTCCCATACCAGGCCAGCCAACTGAACAGCTTCTTTTAGGTTACATTTCACTCCACCAAATACCTCATTGAATGGAACCTTCAAGTTGATCCATCTGGAAATAGTCAAAACAAAGATATATAAATCCATTAGTAAGTCTATTGCGTTTAAAATGTATGGTATCTGTGAAACAAAGATAGATTGATCTATTTTGTGTCTACAGTTCAGTTGCCTGTTGCAATACAATTACCAATTATAATATGGCAGGGGAAACATAAGAGAAAAGAAGATCCGGTTTAGATTTAAAAAAAAAAAGGCCAATAATTCTCAAGGAAGCAGACCAAGAACTTCAAATCCTTTGTATGAGTACAAGGATTAGCTGTATTAAGAATAGGCAAGTTTGCTGTACCAAACTAACTTTTTGAAATAGTTTTTATCCAAACAACATAAGATTGACTAATAGAAAATTTATTCTTATTACAAAATCAGTACTGAAATATAGTGGATTCTTTGACTAGTAAACCCTAAAAGGGAAATGATGCCATAGTACTCACCTTTGATTTTAGTATCCCTGACAAAGAATCCTAAATAAAATATACTTGTGCTAATACATTAAAAGATCAACAACTGTTCTCTGGAAGATATCTTAACATCATCCCATTGAGTGGAACCATAGAATTTTCAACACATTTGTTTTTGACAAGTTAAAAAGAGATCTATATTAATAAAATGGGGTGACCTACAAAAGAGTACCCAAGCTGTCTACAAAATCCATATACTACCTATAGAAATACACAGGTATGATCTGAAAAACTCCTAAACAAAATTGTCTCCATTTGACTTCCATTTTCTCTCTTATGAATTGAAGTAATTCAACATTCATTAATCAGTCCAAGACTCCTTTCCAGTTGTATTCTCCACCACACATATAGTCATTTATTATCCGTCTACTGAGTATAAGATGATTCTGTTTGATACTACCAACCTGAATATTTTAAAGCTATACAAACACGAGGAGTTTTCTTATAACCCAAGATGTTAATACAGCCCTTGAGGAAAAGATATAAATTGTAGCCTATCTCCTTTCTTTATTTCAAAAAGAATTTTTAATCATTTACCTGTTGAAGTATGGTGGTTTCCGAATCCTCTTAAACCGGCACTCAGATTCCAACATTACCCGACAATCCCAGTTTGACCATGTAACCACAGCAAAGTTGGTGTGTTTGATCCCCTTTTCTTCAAGCCATTTATCATGCATAAGTAATGCTTCGCTTAGAATAACACCTTTGTCCACCTGATGACACAGAAAAAAAGTATGAGCGTGACAAGCTTTGCACATATTACTGCATCATAATTAAAAATGGTAAACAGACTGGATGCCAATAATGACACAACTATTTCTTTATGATTAAAAAAAAAGGAACCAAACATGTATATAGAACTTGGCAATATTAGAAGATGAAAACTAATAACCACATGATGCAACATTGACAATCTCTTCCAAGTCCTAGTAATGCACTATGGAAGGTTATACACCATTTTTAGTATACCTTCGACTGTAAATCCATGACACCATCACACACAGAACAATGAGTTTCTCTCTCATCGTTCCCCAATTACATCGTGACACAGAAAAGGAGGCCTGAGATGGGGATGGTTGGTGAAAGAAAGGAAAATGGGCATGTAACATTAAACTAGGGATGTCTACTAATTTAATCTTATTAAAAAGCAAGTGAACAATAATCAATAAGAAGGATGCTTGTAACCAGAGTGAGCCGCCAGCAAAAGGAAGTTATGATTCTTAATATCTCTAACCCTCTCTTCAAGGTGGGGGAGATTCATATGACTATCAAAGGTGATGCAACCCTAAAATGACAGTGGCTGGACTGCTTGCCGTAAAGACTTCTCGAACTTTTGCCCCACCTCTGCTCGCCGTGAATATGAAATTCTTATGCTTCTACAACTTTTGCTCTGTAAAAAGTTGTTGACTACTTCCAATACCCTTTGTCCCACCTCTGAAGCAGAGCTTAAAGTGAAGAAAGTACTCTTCAGAATCTAACAGGTAATGGATGTTATCTTCTCCACAAAACCTATAATTGATCCTTCTTGTTTGCTTAAGTGCATCCAACACTGTTAAATTGATTGTCAAGGAGCCAATACCACCCTCTCACTACAACCAAACCTCATTACACTTGTGGCCCCGTGCTGCCCCGATATAAATTATTGATCAATGAAATTGCAAAGTAAAAGAAGATGGGTTATCCAGAAACATGTGTTGGCCATACCTGATGAAGGTACTTTTTATGTGACTGTTGACATCACTAAATAGCTTTTAAGCATCACCTGTAAATATAATCCAAAAGTGCAATAAAGAACACCATGGAGGGAAATTCGTATCTTGAACAGCTACAGCTGAATGACAAAAGAGTCGTTTGTGTGACCAAACTAAAGTACTTGATATAAAGGAAATTTTAAGGCTAAAAGAAGGCTGGGCTTTTTTCCCCTCTTCTTTTGCCAAGAAGTTCAGTGGAGTTGTAATGCATCCAATTCGACAAATTAGAAACCAATAAGCATGCGCAAGTTCATGCATACAGGAAAAATCCATAGAAAAATAATAAAAAAGCACTATGCCTGGGGAACATCTAAGCAATTCTATTGCTTAGACTTGACTTGTTTAAGACTCATTTAATAAACACATTCTAAACAAACTCAAGCTTAGTTCATTTCTATTCTATCACCACAAGATATTCAACAGACGTTTAACTAATCCAAATAACAGCTATAAGCATAAAAATTTCCGTTCAATTAGGCTACATCAATGATAGTCACTAAACAATCGAAGCATTAGCCACAAATTCAGCCAAGACTAATTGACCCACATATACAGGAAAGTACAGCCAAAAAAAGGTGATTGAACATATGAAAATTGATGTTAAAGAGAACAGATCATATGGGAAAACAAAGTATTTTTTTTCTTTTCCTTCCTTGTGGGGAGGGAGGGCTCGGCAGGGTGCAACTTCACTGATGTCCAGTTGTCCATTAAGATTCAAAAACACTATGATTGTCAGAGGGAGAGAGAGTGAGAGAAATCTAGAGAGGAGGAAAAGCTGACCTGGTTTCCCATTCCTCTTCTCTTGTTAGTGTATGCCTCTGAGTTCAGCGCATTTCTTTTTAGTGTAAAATGGGACAGAAATGACATGGGGAAAGAACCAAAACATTAATATGAAAAATAAAAATACCATCATAATTTGCCAAGGATTTACCCAACAGTAAAAACAACCCAACATAGTATTGCTGATCCCACTGTTACCATTAGTCTAATCTGTACTTGCCACACAACTATTTTATTTTTCTGATGAATTTCTAAGTTGGTACACTCAAGTGCAAACAAACATTGATCTAACAAAATAATATCCAGTATTTGTGCCTCCTCAGTCCTAATACTCCATAGTTCCACTCCTTGATAATTTCTTTTCCAGTTGCATTAAAATGTCCACAGATGATTGCAAAAGAAAACAAGAACATAAAATTTAAGGGGCATGGAATGTTCACTGACTTGGGCTATGTTGTATAGAATTGATGTGTTGCTAAAATCTATAATTGCTGCATTCTTCAAAATAATATGTGAAAAGGGAAATCCTTGCTGGAACATAAATACAAAGGAAGAACTGAAGAGATGAGAGAAGAAGTTAAGAAAGAAGGCACCAAATGGTCTTCTCAGCATCTCGCTCTTAATGCTTCATTCTGTATGCACAAGCACCAAAAGATTTTGGGCATCAGGTATCTCCTCCCACAAGAGGAGAGTTTGGCAGCATGTTAGCTAAAAGGTATGGAAGCCATCCAAAATTTTCCCTAACCTAAAATTACCTTCCCCATACTACGCGTCAGTCTGAGGGGATGTTTTTGACAGTTCCAAGCTAGCTTTCTAATGACTTTCAGAAATTTCAAAAAGCTTCTGATGAATTTGATAAGCTTTAGAATCTTACCATAAATTTTACCTAAATGGTGTAGGAGGTTTCAAAAAATTTATGCTAATCCACATTACCTTCCAAATCTGAACCTAGTTGTCCATATAAACTTCCAATACAAAAGAAAAACAAAAGAGACAGCTCTTTTAAATTTTCACAGTACAATTTTAGCCATACATGCACTGTGGTTATAAAAGAAGCCTACATGATATGACATATTTTAACATATTTGATAACCTTTAAAACTACACATCAAAGCATCACAACCCCAAAAATAACAATAGAAAAAAACCAGCAGTCGATTGGTTCTAAAATTAGACTCTATAATCATATAAGATATTTCTGGAATGCAAAGAAACAACGCAAAACTTGCAACTCCAATACCTAGAATTGAGAAAGAAGAGAGGAGCAATGATGAAAGCAAGTATTGTACTAAGAACCGTCATACCTTGCACCCATCTACACGAGTAAATAAGAATTCATGTATGATTAGTTGCACCTAGAGGATCTAAGACTCAAATCAATTTAAGCAGAAGTTCATTCTAAGATCATACATTGCACCCATCTACATGAGTAAATAAGAATTCATGTATGATTTGCTGCAGCAAGAGGATCTAAGACTCAGATCAATTTAAGCAAAAGGTCAAAGAAAGTTGTGGGGGAGAAACCTAGTACCTGGGTTTGCTGGATACCAGTCAGCTCCTTGCAGAAATCACTCAGAAGTTGATTGTACGTAGGCCGCACATATATCTGAAAATAATCTTCAAGCTGGCCAGTTGCACTATTCACTAAAATGGATGGGAACTCAATAATCTCCTGTGGATGAGGATTCTTCTCTCTATCACATGTTGCCTCAAAATCTATGACAACAAAATATTGAAACTCTTGGAATGGAAAATCAGGTGGATAACATTGAGACGACATCCTAAAGGGCACATACTGAAATCGATTATCCATAGGAAAATAAGACTCATGATTATTCATGGGATAGAAATGGGTTTCAGGTGCATGAAAGTGGTTCTGTTGTGCCTTTTGCATGCCAGGATGGAATACTGGCGAAGCATAAGAATCTGGTTGGTGCACTGGCCTGTAGCAATTTCCATTCAGGACTGCAAAGGAGACATTATTGAATGAGCTATCAGGTTCCATGAAGCCAACTCCTGAATTGCTACTTGTATATTTAGGATCTGACAATCCTTCAACAAAACTCCCATTATATTGCATGTTGTAAGGATATGCCTTACTTTGGAGGCATCTTGTGGATGCCTCACTGTACTTTTGCATTGTTTCTGCAATTATGTAATAAGCAAAACCATCAAAATAAGCCATGCTGTAAGTACAACAGACTTAAGAAGCAGATAGAAACAGACCACCGATGAGTAACACATTATTCAAATTTCAAAGTCATGCAAGCTCCAATGACATACATTGTGTTCAAAATAGATAAATGCAGAGCAATTATGTAGTATACCCAGTGATTCAAAATAAGCATAGCATGCATCATTTCTCATTTACAGTTACAGATGACACTGTTTTCTTCTCAAAGTGATGAGCAGAAACACATCTATCTGTTAGCATTCTTAAAAGCTTTTCAAATATGTCAGTATTTAATTTTTTTTAAAGGATTTAATAGAAAACGTCTCAACAATTTCATTTTGTACAAATTCTCATGAGCATAAGCTAAGTTCTTTGACTGAAACATTATATAAAGAGATTGGACAGCGGCCTTTGAAATGTTTGACAAATTGTCCTAATGATGATATTTCCAACAAAAAAAATCAAACCCATTAAAACCCATCATTCTATCACATCGTAATCACCTTAAATTTCAAAAGAACTGAAAATTTTTCAACCCTTAGATATCACAAAACCATATTCATGAAAAACAAATAACAAAATTAATAGAAACAAAAATCAAAAGATCAAGTACAACACAAATAATCATAACTTTATATTCAAATTACATAATAATGATATTTCATGGAATCAGTGATCAGATCTTCCTCCAAATTTTTCCACCTACATCAACCAGCCAAGCACACATACATAAATAGAATAGTATCAAATAAATAAATTATAACTACACATAGATTGAAGAATCAATTATCAAAGAAAAGAAAAATATTTGACAATTCTTGCGTACAGAATTTTGAAGCCGGGTTACATGAGATTAGGTGAAACAATAACAAGCCATGTTCACGTTCAGAGGTTTTGTTGGAAGAAGACGATGAAACAGAACCAAACTCTGAAAGCCAATTATCACGCTATTGGTTATTTATCTCTTACTGTCCAACCACTTGTTTACTCTACTCCCTCGCGTACAATCAAATCTGTACTCGCTCAATTTTAATTATTTATCCACCCCAAAAAATTACCACTTAATTACCGTAATAATTTAATAAAATTACGATAAGTATATTTTGATGATAAAAATTACCAATTATAGTAAATATTTTATAATAATAATAATAATAATAATAATAAATTAAAATATATCAAATTAAGTTAATAGATTCAAAATTTTGATATTCGTATTCAATAAATTAATGAAGTCAAATTTTTTATTTTTTAAAAATTAAGTGGTGATTATAATTACGATAATAACATTAATAAAATTATTGTTTCATTAATTGTTCTAATAGATAGATTTCGCTACACTTGCTCATCAAATTTTTAGTATTGCCAGTAATTTTTAGACTAGTTAAAAAAAAGTTATTTGGGATAAAATCAAATAAACTTCCAATGAATTAGAATAAAGAAAATTTGTATTTGCCTATAATGGTAATACAATTTAATTGCCATTTAACAAAACACACGGTTCACTTATTTTATCATAAATTTTATTTTTTTAATTTTTTCACATTTATACTAATAAAAAGATGAAGGAAATCACATCTGATGAGAAATTTTAAGAATTATGTGTGAAACAATTATATGATAAATTTTTGTAATTTTTTTTAAAAAAAAAATTATATGTGCATAAAAATAAACTAAGAAATTATTTTAGTGAAATCAAATATGATAATATTTTCTAATAATTTTTTTATAATATTTAAAAATGATTATAATAGATATCACTTACCATTAATAGGGAAAAAATGGTAATAAGCATTTATTGAATTCTTAATGAGGTGAAAACTCATAATTAAAAAAAAAATATTTAGTTTTTATCTTTTTATTAAGATATCATAATTAAATATTAAATATGTATTTGTTTAGATTTTTACCATTTTAAGAGAAATACACATACGTTGATATAGCCTGAATAAGCGAGGGTATGAGTGTGTGAGCGTGTAGTTTAATTAGAATATATTAAATATAAGATATATCTAATTTTTTAAACTTTAATGTATGCCTGTGTATAGTGTGTTTTAGGTTTAGTTAGAATATATTATATATAACATATATTTATTTTTTTTAACTCTTATATTAATTGCATTAAGTTTTACGTTTATTTTGTTAATTTTTATGTAAATTATTTCAAAATTTGGGTTCATGATTCAAAATTTTATTTTATATATTTTAAATTTTACATTAATTATTTTAATTTTTATATTTATTATTTTAAATTTTAAATTATTTTTTTATTTTAAATTTTATATTAAAAGATATAAAATATATATTAGATGTTTTAGCCATATCTATTATCTTTTTATTAAGATATAAGAATTTAAATTTATCTGTTTTGTTAAATTCAAATTATTTGAAGTCCCTGTATAAAAGAACCTTAGCCTATCATTCCTCTCTTATTATTAAAAATAAATAAATAAGAAAAAAAAATGAAATGATATATGATCCATTGAAAGTGATCAGTTACGAAATGAAAGTAGACAAATGACTTATGTTTATTCCACAGACAAGACAACAAAACCAGACAAACAACAACCAAAAACATTTATGTCCACTGCGAGGACGGAGCTTTCAACGATTTCTCGCGACCCTTTTCATTTCCATTATCATTAATCTCGTCTTCTGTTTCATCGCCATTATTATTCCTTTCCTTCTCATCGTGCTCCTCCTCCTCCTTCTCCTCTGTGCATATAACTTTTTCCTTGTCAATTTGTGTAGAATCCAACTTTCTGTTGTTTCCTTCAGTATCTTCTACCCCACCTCTCTTTTTACCCCAGAACGGACCAAATCCTGAGTAGTAATAGAATTCATG
>CP135553.1:9217207-9254035 GCA_032402905.1 Khaya senegalensis | reverse complement strand
TTTAAGTTAATATAATGTTTCTCTCTTTTATGTAATCACTAGTTATTATATATGAAAATTTTAAAAAATAAAATAAAATAAAATTGTCTTTATTTTTTATTTTATTTTTTAATGTTATATATTCTAAAATTATCTCCATTTTTTATTGGAATCAATTAACCTAATATCTTATGTTACCTTCTCTTTGGACTTATTGTCTATATATTTTTTTTATTATCAATTATTCTTTCTTAGTCATCATATTGATTAAATTTATCAAGTGAATTATGGCTACTTTACCTCATATCAATGTTATTATGGCATCTGCTAATCGAAATTTTGATATATAAATATTTTATTTTTATTTTTATTTTTTGTATAAAAGAGATAAATATTATAATTTAAGTTATTTTTATAAAAAAAATTATTTTAAATATTTATTGAATTTTATTATAATAATTAAATTAAGATAAGAGGAGTATTAAAAAATTATTGTTAATATGCTTATATAATATTTAGAATAAATATTTAGATTTTTATTTTTATAAATTTTATAATAATAAGATTATTATAGTTATTAATTTAAAAATAAATTCAAAATTAACAAATCCGATTTACTCAAAGGCATCCAAAATTGAAAGAAGACTCAACCATTTTCTTTCTAAATTTTCCATTAGGGTAGATCAACAAATCGAACCGAGAAATACTCGGTTCGGCTTATGTACCGAGTCGGTTTCTAAGAAACCAAACTTTTCCGGTTCGAGGCTAAATCGAACCCGGTTGGTTTTTCTAAGGGGTGCAACTCAATACGGAGTTCATAGAATAGGTTTTCTGTTTGTTGATGGGTTGCGTGCCTCTTCAGCCTTCACTGGCCTTCTTTTTCTGTGGAGATCATTGTTCTGCCATTGGAGCTATCATCCCAACAAAAAGGAAATTGACGAGCCGCTGAGTATAGCGAAGTCAAGAGTCTCGTTCCCATACTCTACAAGCTGTAGTATTCGCAGGGGAAAAAAAAAGAAGTCCAGTCCGTTCGGCTTTAGCTTCTTCCGTTTCTGCAGTCACTTAGGCGAACCGGCCCGGAGACTTTGACCCGGCGAACGAGAAGCTTCAATGGAGTCAATGTTGGGTTTCGAAGAAGAGATGATGAATGTTGATGGTGATGATAAGGAGATTTTATCATCATCGAATGGCTGCAAATTGGTGCCGTGGCTGAGCTGGGATGAGTGGGATTCTGTGCGGGAATCTCTCTTCTGTTCTTCGGCTCATAGGGTTGCCTCTGCTCTCAAAAGAGTAAGTTACACAAAAATGTTCGCATTGTATCTGTTTGTTTTGAGTGGAAAAGAAACTAAACTTTAATTTTTTTGTTTTTGGTTATAGATATCGACATGGAGAAGCAGAGGATGCTTACCTGTTGTTATTGATGTAACTGCTTCGATTATTGAAATTCAACAGAAAGATCCTTATTATAGGTAAACCTTTAGTTACCATTCTAGCAAAGCATAAATTCAATCGGTTAAAGGTACTGAGATTCAACTGTCTGTCTCATGTAAGTTGTTGGGTAGGTGTTTGCTAAACATTAGCGGCCAAGTAAAGTTAGTGGCTTATCAAATATTTAAGCTACTGCATTTTCAAAATTAAGCAGAATTTCAATAGTTCTAAACATATCCTAAGTTTGAGATAACGGTTTTATTGACATTCATATTCTGTTGCGTTTTGAAAGATTTATTACCTATATTTGACGAAAGGTTGTGGATACTTGGAAGAATCCATTACTAATTTATTGTTAAAGTTATGTCTATGCATTCAACAAATTATTATGTTTGATTTTTTTTTTTTATTTAAAGTCAACTAATTTGATTTTATATGCATATTTGTTTGTTTTATCATAGAGATAAAAAGGACCAACCTTCTGATGTTTTAGACTCTGAGCAAATGCTGGCAATGCTATATTGTATGGCAATCTTGAGGTGAGATTGTTCAACTTTAATTTATTTCTTCATTTCTTCTTCTTTTTGTTGGTCACTTACTCACTGTGACATGTCGCAACAACTTTTTTAGTTTTGTGATTGTTACTTTGGAACATGCATATGTATATTACATTATATTTCTTGAAATAATGGATGACCTTCTGGGACCTTGACTGCTAGTTTGAATCTGTTTGTTTTTTATTTTTTATTTTTTCGTCTTTTCGAAATGGTTGAATAATAGGTTTGTGTTTCATTCAATCCAAAACTTAATTTCACCACTAGAGTTATCAACTTTTGTGTTAAAAAATTTCCACAGCATCATTTTCATCAAACAACCTATGGTTGTTCTGTGCCCTTTATGTTGCAATTTGAGACAAAGTTTTTTAAATGATACACTAGGTTTGCCCCTTCTATAATGTTGTTTCTTCAAAATTGTCTGCCTAACTGTGCTGCAAATAAAATGAAAAAGAAAAATAACCAAAGTTACTATTGGCATGGAGAGGAGTGGAAGGTTGGAGCCCAACCATATTTCAATTTAAAGTTTTGTTCTTTTTAATCAATTCCCTTTTCTTGTCAACGTTTTTTTTTTATAAAAAAAAAATGAAGAAAAAGAAAAAATTGAGAGTGAAGGAATCACTCAGTGCATAAAAAATAGGTCTTGAAATGTCTCTTATCCGTAAAAAAAGGGAAGATGCTTGAGGTTCTAATCTGAATTTAGGAAAACATATTCTCACCTTTCTTGAGGTTTTTTCATTGATTCAAAATACTGATTCATTGCCTTTTTCAATTTTTTTTTTTGTTTCTTTATATTGGCTTTGTGTATATTTTAATGTCACAATGAAGAAAGATTAAGCTTACTTTATTTTGGTCTCTGAAGGCTTGTGAACTGCGTTGTTGAGAAAACACGTCGAAGAACAGAGGTTTCAATTGCTGAGGCTGCTAATGCAATTGGTATTCCACGTAAGCTGATTGATGTTCGTCATGGTACGCAGATTAAACTTATTATTTCAAAAATGATCATTTCATTTGCTAATCAACTATCTCTACTGCAATTCATATCCTTGGCATAAACCATAGTCCAGGCAACATGATTATACCTCTTCTGACTGTCACACGCTCTTAAGGGAATCTGCTAATTGAAATCCTTTAAATGTCCTCATCTGTGGTGTGTAGAGGCACTTTGATGTTGTCAGTTACACATCCTGTGTTGTCTCTAATAATTCCTGACATTTTATTGATTTTCTTAAATTTTGAATTGGTATTTACTTGCTTTTTTCTTGCTGCTGTTGTAATTTTAGAGGGTTCTCACCGCGATATGCCTGCGCTTCAGGTAGTTCGGGACTGCTCAGACAAGGTATACTTTTTGCTTGATATGTCTTTCATCAGTTTGGGCAGTTTCTTTAGATTCTTCTCTAATAGTTTACTATAGTTCTTAATTTCTGTCCAGGTTGACTGTGGTTCTCAATGTTATGGTTTATTTGCTTGCTGAACATTCAATCCAATGTTCTTTATATGTTTGAGAAGAGTCTTTCTTTTTTCTGTTCAGGAAACCATAACCTTAAATATATGCATACTTGCCAGTGTAATTCATATTCACAAATTATACATACACAAAGGCATTTTTTTTGGTCCAACAGGATAAATACCTTTCTGGATTTTTTTTAATTTTCATAATCATGACTAGCAAAATCAGTTATTGGCAATAGGTCTTTGTGAAGAATTTATGTTTGGGACCCAAGCTCTGGTTGTTTAATTGCTGGGTGTGCTCTGAGCTGGACCAATTGGTTAGACCATATATGATTTTGTCGGTTTGCAAATGAGTGCAAGTTCTTAACTTTTTCTATCCTTTTTTGGTGGTTCTAACATATTTATATGCATAACTGTTTCCCTGAGAAATTTTGATCTGGTAAAATAGAGAGCCAATGGCCCTGCCATGTTGGTTGAGCAATGTCTGAGTCTTGTCACTGATGCTGTCTTTTCATAATTGTCAATATGTAAAATAAGCGAGTGGAATATGAACAGCTAGATTATCATCAAGTGCTATGCCTTTTCCCTTAGATTAGAAATTAACTATGAGAAACATGCCAGTGCTTGTGAAAGGAAAAAGTATTATACTGATCCCATCTACCATATTGTTCACTGTTCTACATATTTAATTAAAATTCAGAGATAAAATTGCTCAATTGATGTCGAGTCTCCTAATTATGCCTTGTTAATTCTGACAATGAAAATATGAACTGAAAATGTATAAGATAGTTCAATATAAAAAGTGATAATGGTTGTTAAAAACATTCTAGTAAAAAGGAAAGTTAGCACCTGCAAAGATTTTACAAATCCATGGTCTCAAAAATTGTAATTTTACTTCATAAAAAGATTTTGCTTAATGGTGCATATCATCAAATTTATGGTTTAGGTGCTTAGTTCTTTAGTCTTCTGTATGTTTTCTACTCTTGTCGTAATTTTAATTTTCTTAAGTTTAACATATCATATCTGATTTCTGGTTATTTCAGGCACTTGATTGGTTGAAAGCTTATTATTGGGAGCCACAAAAGATGCAAATTCCATGTCAAAGAGATGGCACCGCTGAAATCCGAAGAGATATCAGGTCTAAACTCCGTGAATTGGCTCTCTGCCTGCATGTTAAGCAGAATTCCCAACTTGGTTCTTCGCTAACTAAAGGAAAACGTATGTATCACATTTATCTTATCTTCACTAGTCAAGAGTAACTGCTTTTGAATTTTATTTTTCTGCTCAAATTTTGAATATCTCCCTGATTTACACTCTCCTCTTAATAATGCAAATATCAGTCAACGTTTTCCTGTGAATTTTGTACGGGGTGTTCATTCATTTTGTGATATAAAGGCAGATGGCTAACATGGCATGTGGAATCAAATGATAAATTACTAGTTGATGCCCTCATGTTAGTATTTAAAGTTAGGCCTACCTCTTATCATTTTAATTTTAATTTTGAAAGAGTAAATGATATCCTTAATCTATTTAGCATTATGTGGTTTGAATCAATCCAGCACTTCTTGATTTAGGGGGGCTTGCTGTTTTTGCTTATTTGTTTTGTGATGGGTATGAATCGATAAAAATTGAAGAATTCAAGATCCATTATGCTAAGAAAAGGCTGAATATTATGGTTTTATGGCTTCTGTTTTCTGAAGGACTAATGAAAGAATTGTTGAATTTGATTAGGGGTAGTTTGGATAAGAAGTAAAGATAATTAGAAGAATAGAAGTAGAAGAAATAGCATGAGAAGTGCAATTACACTAACCCATAGAACTCTCAATAAGCAACACTCTGTCTTGTTTAAATAAACTCTCTGTATACCTGGAATACAAAAAAATATATAGAGATTTGACTAAGTCCCTAGAAACAATAACATTCACAAAATCATGAACTTTATGATTCTTAAACAACAATATTCTTTCCAAGACCAGACTAAAGATCTCTAATTCTAAATAAAGTCCATTCAACAAAACAATTTATCACAAAAATACCGCCCCTTGACCAGTACTTGAGAAAAGAGAAGACTTGTTAAAGGGAAATGTGCATGTGTAAACTGTATACCAAGGCATATCTTATTCCTACACCAAAAAAATATCTCAAGTTGTAGGCTGTATAATTTGGTCATGCCTTTTCAAGAGAACCATATATATGAACCAACTTATGATGCAACATCAGTTCTCCCCTGCAGAAGGGTGTCAACTCTGTCTAGTTAGGAACATTATTGAGGATATTGAGGGAAGGCTATGTCTTTGGATGAGCTTCTACATTATTGAGGATATTGACTGAATGCTTGGTCTTTTGACGAGAGTTTCTACATTTAATGGTCCTTAGTACTTGTAAGTGTACATTTTGTTACCTTAAATAAGTGTGCATCATGGTCCCATAACCATATTTGACCTAGCAGAATGTGACAAAGTTTTATGGGGCAATGCATCAGGCACAACTATTTCCTTAGATGGCCCAGATGGAAGTTACTAGACATTGTTTGTATTGTTTTGGCCCTAGGTCTAGGTCTTGGTTTCCAAAGAGGACACCTCTCCAAACAAATAACGGATGTGGCACTACTGTAAATTTTTTGAATATTTTTTCTAATATTTCCCTTTTGTATTTTAATTTTTTTCCTAGATTTATATGTCTGTTTCTATTCATTGGCTTACATTGTAATGGGTGGTAAATGTTGTGAAGGGCTTTATGGGCGTAATAAGTTTATCTCAAGTATGGCTGGCAAGCTTCATTCATCCAAATCTGGAGGTTTGACTACTTTGCTTTGCTTACCTTATATCTGATAGATGACAAAAAGGTGGCCTTATGATGTTGGTTTATTTTTGTCTCTTTACATTAGATGAGTAATCACTCAAATTGCATTGTTATGTGTTCTCATTTTTTAGAATAGAATTGAAAAATATCAAAAGAATCATCGACAATATATTGTTTATGTATGGATAAGCTCAAAGAACAATCTAGGAAGATTAAAATAGTCGAATCAATCATTCAAATTTGCATCGTTAAGCCAGGACACATTGTGATGCAACAATATTCTATCAATTTCAAAGTACACAATGGGAAACTTGTAAATAGCCAACCTAATCTGTTTAAACTTTTTAAAGTTTTAATAACCAAGCTAAGAAAATGAATAGATGAAAACTGTTACCATCATGTTTAGAAGGTATAGGATGATATGTCAATCAGTTTAAGAAGTTATTTTATGAATAAAAAGCATGCACCTCACTGTCTCAGTTATTACCAATGTTAACGGGTTCCAAGTTCTGATTTGATGTTCTATTACATTAATGCTACAGGTTTTGTTTGTTTCAAATAACAGAAGAAACAATAGGAAACAATAGGAAAGAAATGGTGTGGTTTTTCATGAGATTTAAGACAAGAAGCCCTATGTGCACCCTTGCTATAAATTTGATTCTGCTGCTTAAGTATGTTTTTTCCTTGATATGCATCTTGAAATATTAGCTGTATGGTGCTCATTTTGAATGTCTCATCTGAAATGATGCTAATTCTTTTGAATGTTTTAGTTCCAAATGAAATGAGGCCTGTAATCTGTTTTTTAAAATGATACTATGTGGATGGTGCACTAACGCAAATGTATTTTCTGATGGATGTACTCTCACTTTCAGGTTCTAACAAAAAAATGACCAAGTGCTTGAGGATTCTTGTAAAGTTATATCCTTCCTTCTCCTCAGAAATAGTATCTGAGTTGTTGGAGTTGCTGCTGAATGCTTTTGATTCCTCAAATTTGGAGTGTCCAAATGATTCCCCCATTGTCAAAAATAAACACACGTCATTAGATGATTGGAAGCCTGTAATAACCAGATTCTTGAATAAAGAACCAGAATTACTTTTGTCCCTGCTTAAGGCAGTTCTTGAAATGATTGAGAATGAAGCCGCCAAGACATATGAGACTGGTAATCACCAGCTATCATTATTTGAGAGCTCTCTCTTTTTTTTTTCAATCTTTTTTCTTTTTAAGATTAACTTTGGTTGTTTAAATACCTTAATAAATTTTACTGTTTGCATAAGAGGTTCTTTACACTCAGTTTTGGTATAATTAAAATAAGTTAAAGAATGCCAAAGAATGAGGCCAAAGGACCTGCAAGTACAAATCACAAATCTGGAGGAAAAAACTTCTGCAATGCCAGTGCTTGTTTCTTTGTAATTTGTTTGGTTAAAACTCTTTCCTTCTAAACTTTGCAACTTCTCGGTGAATCTTCTGCTTAGAACTGCTTTTTTGTTATTCACTTGAGGTAATAAATTTATGTATGCGCAAGTTTATGTCTTGATCTCTCTCCGTGTAACCTTTGATCATTGAATAGTAGCACTTAGTTGAACCTCTTAAGAATGAGGAACTGTTGAGTTGATCATTGAATAGTAGCACTTAGTTGAACCTCTTAAGAATGAGGAACTGTTGAGTTGTCATTGTATGTCGCCTGATATGGGCTTCTAGCTTTGCAAAATTTTAAACAACATAATTGAACCTCTTATAATTTTACAATACTAATCCTTTCTGAATCCTTTTTAGGGGGAACGAATCTGATGTCAACAGAATATAGAAGGGGGACTCATCAAATAGAAAACCTCTCTTATTTGTTCGCTTGGCTAGTTGGACTTTTCAGTGGACTAAAGCCTCTTGGCAGCACGGATTCTGCTGATCAAGTCAAAGTCTCTTCAGCTGGAAAAATTACATCAAATGCACTGGTGGAGCTCCTACGCAAATGTCTTCTAGTATCGGTTGTCGGCAACAAGTTGCTTGTGGATTCAGCGCTGCATCTTGCACAGATGGTAGGAAACACATCTGTAATGAAGAAACTCAAAAAATTCTCTTTGATATATTTATCACATTCAAATGTTAGTGAAGAAACCTCTTCTGGAACAAGTTCTAAGAACCTTCTCATCCTGCAAGAGGACTCAATCCGTCAAGCAGCTAAGAAGCTTGAGTTAATTAAACATCACAGGATGAAGAGCAGCAAAGTTGTAAAAACAGCCGATGGTGATGTGGGAAATTTGAATAGATGGGTTGTGGCAAAATCCTGGAACTCATGTCCAATTGGCATGTTGCCCCGCGATCTTGGATCTTCTGGCCATCTCCCTGTTCTAGACTGTGATGATAATAAACAAACTGGTCCTCCTGAGCTATCAGAAAAGAAACGAACCTGGGAACTGAACCAGTGTAGTGGCAAGAGAGAAGCTAGTTGTAACATTCAGCTATTAGATAACTCTACTGCTAAGAAGATGAAGGAAACAGTAGAGTTTTCTCAATCAGAAGATGATGTTTCTCATTTCGAAGGTGCCAAAGGCCATCTGATGATCCGGGGAGTTTGGAAGAAAGTTGGAGAAGAGGAGCTTCAGATCATCAGGTCTGGTATAAGAATTCTGGTTTAATCATCCTTAAAACCGGCACTTGAGTTATGCTGGTGATAAAATTGCCACTGCATACATTTTGGTTCTTCAATATATCGTTTTTAATTGAGCTTATATTCTGTGATCGATATCTTGCCTTCATGTTGTAATTTCTTATCAAAAATCTTTCTTACCCCTGATTAATTTTTTTTTTTATAAAATATATAGATATATATATCTGAAAGAATAATGTGGAATTCACATCAACAATTTTATGAGAAAGAAAAGTAAAAGAAAATATTAAGCTGAAATAAGAGTACACACTACAACAGACTTCAACCAAACCCTCAGCATTGACATACCATTACCTTCTCCATTGTAGCCGTCCGATTACAATCACCAGTGCCAATCATGTGGTATAAAAAAATCCCACTGGGGCGACCTGAGAACACATCTAGCATCCTCACCGGAAATAAGGTCTCTCCGGAATATGTTTGAAATGCTTACATGTGTTCTCGGGTGGCTCCTGCAGGATTTCTCCGCCTCTGCTCTGTTCTCTCTGCATAATTTTTGTTACAGGATTTTGGCTGTTATATACAAGTTGTGGGTTGAGCTTGAGTGCTGCAACAATTTCTTCATTTTACTACACATTGAGGAGCAAGTAGTAATTCTGGTAAATAAGTACAAAAGTTTGTACTCCAGGATCTAGCTGCACTGTACTGCTATTAAGTTTGCATGTTGAAATGATGAAGACATGGATTCAGTTCTGGTACTATTATCAAAACCAAAACTTACGTGGACTTATTATTGGTCAAAAATTGAAAGCCATTTTTACTTGTAATTTCATAGTTGGAACCAAAATAATATTAGTTAGGATTTAATTAATTTGATTAGGGTATATTTGTTTGCATTTGTTATGCTTAAATGTTGAAAATTTACTTCTATTTGTCCACTAATGTGTATTATCTACCTATACTAATCATTCATTGGACAATTAATGTTTTTAAACAATTTTAGTAAAACAACGTCACCTGACCTTCTTTCTGACTGCACTTGAACTCGGGACTTGTTTATAAATCAGTTGCCTCCAGACTGTAAATAACAAAATCAAATTTCGGACATTACTTTACCAGTTTAATACTTTTAATTTTAATCGACAGAATCATAATAGCGTTAACGAAATCACTGTAAAATATCTCTCCGAATAATTAATCCATGAGTTTCATATCAGACCACACCAGCTTAAGTTGGCCATTTTGGGGATTCCATTTTCGCATCATTTCATTCTTTCAGAGCGAAAACATCCTCCAAACAAACCCATATCTCATTGTCTTCATACCCGAAAATATTCGACATTCGATTCAACTGTTACTGAAACTGAAGCTTCTTCAAAAACTATCAAAACCCATTTAAACAGTCCCAGGCCTGTTATCGACGATAGCTCAGTTCTTAATAATGTAACACTTCTGGGTCAAACAATGAACTTAATGTAATGGAAAGTATGCTTTAATCTTTAAAAAATGTCGAAAGCTCAATAATCTGGAAGTGGGTATACAAGTTCACGCTCATTTGATAATTTGTGGTGTTGAATTATTTGCATTTGTGGGTACTCAGTTACTGGAATTATATTTGTGTTTGAGAATGTGTAGTGGGTAAAAATGGTGTTATCGTTTCCCTATTAAAATTATATTGAAGTGGATCATAAGGGACTCAAACACAATTTTAGACTTCAAGAAGGACATACTTGATGCCTTAAATTTGAAACCTTCTCTTAAATTTGAAATCTTGTTTTAAAAATTTTAGTACAAAACTTGATATGTGATATATAGAATAGCCAAGGAAGAGGGAAGAGGGGAAATGCAAATAAAAGGTGAGTCTTTGCACATGTTGAAAGTACAAAGCATTGGCATAGCAATGAATGAAGTATAAAATGCTTTTTTGCAGAGCTTGACTGACCTTTTGTTTGTCTTTCTTTTTACCTCTAAAGCATATTTTATTTTGTCTTTGATCCCATCTCATCCAAAGAGTATCTTTTAACCCTTTTTAAACTTCTTACATTTGTTTCTTGGTATTCTCAAGCATCTTCAAAGTAACTTTCAAAAAAGGAAAAAAAATAATTAAATAAATAATTAAAATATTGTTGAACATACCATTCAACAAATTGATGACCCACAAACACGAAAAGAGAGAAGTGAAAGATGGATTCATCATTTGAATTTTCTTTCAATCATGTTGCTCCATTATATATGAACAATGAAATGAATACTCTTAAAATCCTCTCTTTTGAGAGTTTATGGTTTGATTTAGATATTCAATGCATGTAAAATATTTCATGATATATTAGGAAAATAAAATTCATTTATGCCTCTGATTTTTGACCTAATTATTTGTGTTTTCTCTAATTTGTCAATGTTTTTATAATTTTTGTGTTGTTAACTACCAACTTTTTTAACAACTTAACTTGTTTATTTTGGTCAAGTCTTGCTAAAGAAAAAACTTAACTTATTCATACTAAAAGTTATGATTTATAGTGAAAAATATAACTAATTTTTACAAAAAATTTATTAATAAAAAAATTATATGTATATAAAAAATAAAAAAATATATATATTGTACCATTAGAATTTGATATTTACTGTTAAAAGTGTGTAGAGTTATATTGTGAGTAATATTAGGGATATTAACTCATGGATATATCTTTTGATACTAACCGACAATAAAAATTATATCGCTGTCAAATGTCTTGTATAATTTATTTTCTTTTTTACTTTTGTGAATCATTATTTATGTCCATAAAAATATGTTACATCAATTTATATGAATAAGTTTGCATTAAAATTTGTATCTATAATATTACGGTTATATTCTTACTATGACTAATCAATTGTATTATATAATCTCTAACTTTTGTGTTGTAATTTTTAAATTTTAAAATCTTTCTCATACCTAAAAAAATATAACAAAAAAAAAGGAATATGCACGAAAATTATTTGAAAATGATGTGATACGTCCATATATACAAAACCTTAACCATAAATTTAATTCTTTATAGGTATAATTTACAAACATAGTTATAATACATTTTATATATGTTGGATCTTTTAATATAAAATTTAAATTATAAAACATAAAATTTTCAATAATTAAAGTAAAAATTTAGAATATAAAATATTAAAATTAAAGCGATTAACGTAAAATTTAAAATAATTAATATTAAAATTAAAATTTACATATAATATATATTGTGATTACATGCAAAATTCACACATGGATATAATATCCATGAAAGTCTTCAATTATTATTTTTTTTTTTTCTAAAGAATCCAAAAATCAATTTGCTTTATGGTAGACATAGATATTACCTGCTTTATTTCTCCATTCACGTGTTGTGCATTTAGGTTTGTGCTAATATGAGACAAAACTCTCTCTTTCTCTCTTTCTCTCTTTCTCCATCACAAAAGATAAAGAAAGAAAGAAAGAAAGAAAGAAAGAAAAGTATGTTCCCATGGTGATAGACATATACAAGAGAAAGACATCATGTGATCAAATGCAAGATATCTACTCAGAGTGTCTCAGAGGTGGGTCTTGTCTTGGTCATTTAATTGGAATAGAATCTTCCCTATTAATTTAATTAATTTTTAAATTAAAAAACTTGGAATTTCTATGCTCTCTCTCGTTGGTTAGTTTAAAATTTTTAAAAAATGACCAACCAATCATTGAGTAACAACACATACATGGATGATAATCATATTTTTTTGAAGAGGAATTAATTGTAGAGGCAGAGAGAGAATAAGAAATGTTTATTAGGAGGTTGTAAGGAACATTCCTACCCTTTTGTTAATTCATTATTTATTAGTATTTTCAATGTAAATTCTAATGCACTCCCGTGACTTTAATTTGTTTAATTAATTTATAATCAATCTTCTCTGTCAAAAAATTATTTCTTAATATAACTATATTAATAATATAGATAAAAATTATTTCTTAATTTTTTGTATTCTTAAATTTTAAAGATTTGATGATAAATAAATACAAAAAAATAATTAAGGGTTTATATTTTATTTTAATTTATTTATTTTTATTTTTTTAATTTTTTTACAAATAAAAATTAATCAATAATAAAAAAAATTAAAAAAAGATTTTAGTAAATAATACATGAAGGTTATATCCGAATTGATTATCACATTATGTTCACAAATTACAAAATTTGAGTTCTTTGCATAAGAATAAAATGGCCCTCCTAGAGAAGTACATTAAGACTTTTCTCAGTAAAACTAGGCCTAGTGCAATGAAAACTGTTGAGAGAGAGATGTAGCAGCAGAAGGAATAGAGTAATCTATTTTGCTTTTATTTTAGTGATATGGTCATATGTTTCTGTTTACAAAAATAATTATAACCAGAGAGAAAGAGAAAAAGAATGGGAGAAGGAGAGAGAATAGGTTATGAACTTGCTAGGAACAATAACATCAGGGTCCCTGAGTTTTTAAATTTCATACATTAGGAGGACTTATAGATTTCTTTTAATTATAATAAATAAGTTTTAATATTATTTATATAACTTTTTTGGTTCTTGTATTACTAGTATTTTAAAATTAAGAATTTTATCAGAACCTTGCTAGATTAGTCACTGTCTAATGTCTAAGCTTACCAATGACCATATTTAAGTTATAAAAATTATATATTAAATGGGTAACATAATTATACCTTATTTAATTGTTTAATAATTATATTATATTAAAATTTATAATTTTTGTTATGATTATTAAATATATTAAGTTTGATTTGATCTCTATTTAATACAAGATAAATATAATATATTACGATAATTAAAATTATCACATATTTTGAAATTAAATATATTCCTTTTATGAAAGAGAAATTTGTCTTTATGACCATGCCAACTCTTGGAAACCAACAAAAATTTCTTTTCAGAATATACAATTTTGACTATCATAGTATTACAATATTTAGTTTTTTGTTAAATGTTATTTTTATTTATTTTTATAGAAATTGAGGATCTATTTGTTATAAATAGAAAAATATCTTTATTTATGAAAAATTAAGATCTTAAGGGCTTGGATGTTATTAAACCAAATAGATTACATAAGTTATAGAAGAAGCACTAGTTAGATAATATCAGATCCTCCTCCAGCTAGAAAAATTTCATCATTGGCAAGAAATGGCTTTCTGCGGTGCAGCAGTGGAGGAGAAGTGTGAAGAAATGGTGTTTTCAGTGGAGTCTCAGAAGGCAATTCCAGCACCATTTTTGACAAAAACATACCAGCTTGTTGATGATCCTCTCACTGATCACATTGTCTCTTGGGGTGAAGATCAAACCACTTTTGTTGTTTGGAGACCCCTTGAATTTGCTAGAGATCTTCTTCCTAATTTCTTCAAGCACAACAATTTCTCGAGCTTTGTCAGACAACTTAACACATATGTGAGTAATATATAGATCTCTTCAGCCTTTTGTTCAGAAAATTACAGTTGTGAAATGGGTTATTTTTCTTGTTTCAGGGATTCAAGAAGATAGTTGCAGACAGATGGGAGTTTGCAAATGAATACTTCAGAAAAGATGCAAAGTATTTGCTATCTGAAATCCACAGAAGAAAAAGCCCACAGCATATTCACCAACACCAAGTAGTTCAGTACATTGAACAACAACAACTACAGCAACCAATAATTTCTCCATTTCTGCAACAACAACAACAACAACCAGATCATCAATATCAAGAAAGCTTTTACTGGGTTGAACCATCTCCATTACTGTTGCCATCACTACCAAAAGCAAGATCATCAGCAGCAGCCGCAGATGATATTCTCACATCACTAACAGAAGATAATCAGCGCTTGCGCACAAGGAACAACATGCTGTTATCTGAACTCAACCACATGAAAAATCTCTACAATGATATCATTTTTTTCATTCAGAATCAAGTAAAACCAGTAGTATCATCCAACTATGATCAAAGATCAGCTATGGCAGAACCTAGGCATGTTAGAGAACTGGGTCGTTCTTTCGAAGATCATGATGATCGAAAGGTTGCTGATGATGTAGAGCAGATCAAGAGTAGTACAGTGAAACTGTTTGGAATTCCACTTAGTGGTAAGAACACATCGTCACATCCCGCAGGAAAGATTGATAATCACGATCATCAAGGATTGTCGTTGCAGTAGTTGTTTTGGAAATCTAATTAGTTTTATGATTAGAGGCTAATTAAAAGCGAATTAAGTATGCATGTAGATATATAGAGCTAGCTAGGGTTGAAGTTTCCAATGATCTTTTGTAACATGATTAATTAACTACTTAATTGATGATGATTAATTAACACCAATTAATCTTTAATTTTCTCCATTGATATGCCTAGTAAGTGCTACCACTCATTATTACATTTGCATCTTATTGCATTTATAGAATATTAGAAAAATTATTTTATGTCTAATTGAAAAAAAAAAATCACAAGTAGAATTATTTGTAGCCTTTTCAAAAGGTTTAATTTTTTTTTATTTTTAAAATTTCATTGCATTTATTTATAATATAATCTTTAAAAAATTTCTATTAAAATAATTAAATAATATTCATTAAAAAAAATTAAGCTTATTTTTATATATTTTAAAATTAAATAATTAATAATTTTTTAATTAAAAAATATATTTATATACAATAAAAATTAACGATAATTTATGATGTAAGTAGGATTTAAAAAAGAATACATAAAATTTAGAACACGAATATAAAAATATATAATATTAAATATAAAAAAAATATTACTTTTGAAATTTAAGGTGAAACATAAAAATGTTTGATAATTAATCTTCAAAATTCAAATCAAACAAGGCCCGTAGAGGATAATGCAACCACGGGGTAATTAATTAACATCTACAACAACAATGTATGTATGTATGTATGTATGTATGTATGTATGTATGTATGTATGTATGTATGTATTCGATTTTGAAATTAATCTTATTTTATTATTTCTTACCCCAATACCAAAAATTGAAACCGGGCGTTGCTCTCACTATCAGTTCGTCTCTCGCTCGCTCACTGGCACAAGCGTCAAATCTCACTGCTGTCTCGGCGGCTAGGGTTTTGCCCTAATTGGAGATTACATTGAAGAAATTAAGAAGATTTAGGTAAATTCAATTAATTGTTACATGTTTATTTCCTAAATTAATTTTTCATGTCTGAGATTTTATTACGAATTTCTCGATGCCGAAAGACGACGACGTACCACTATGTTTCCACAAATCCGATTGATTTCTTTGTATTTGGGACTTTAAATCTTTCCCACTGGCTGAATTGAATTGATGCGCTTTCTTTATAACCATTAGTTTTATTTGCAACTTGATGTGGTGTTAATTCTGTTGCGAGTTTGTAGCTGGATTTAGCTTTCGTTTTTTTCTTTAGTGAGTAATTAGTTCTGTTATTTAGTAACTTCGATTTTCTGACTGTCATGAAGAAAAGTTTTTTCTTGTAGCTTAATCTCTCTCTGTAGCCATCCGCCTGAGTTAGGTTGAAAACGTTTTAATTTCTTTCTCTCAATTTTTGTGTATCAATAAGTCGATATGTTAAGCTGTTCAAAGTTTCAGTCGATTGTGTGGTGAGGTCCGGGGTACGTTGGCAATGTAATATGCTTAGGCAGTTTTAGTCGCAGCTGGAAATTAGTTTTGTTGGAGATTTTCAAAGAGTAAGTGAATTCAGTTTTTATTCATTTCGTGTGTTATGTGTATTGTTGTTTATTATTACGATTTGACATAGGGATCTCTAATTAGGTTATGTTTCTATATTCAGTACAGAGTTTTAATTTATTAGGATTTGAAATAGGGGTCTTTTGTATTTGGGCTTCAGTTTTTATTTGCTAATTAGATATCTGGCAATTGTTGTTGTTTTTATGGTTGAGAGATGACACAGTCAGCAATTATAAATATTTTAGGAATTTTACAAGGTCTTTGTGTTTTAAAACTATTAGAATTTTATATTTTAAAATTATTAGAATTTTATATATTATTAGGAATTTATATTTTAGAGTTATTAAAAATTCTTATTATACAATTATTATGATTTTATATTATAAGATTATTAGGATTTCATATTCTAAGATTATTAGGATTTCATATTCTAATATTATTAGGACTCTATGTTTTAGGATTAGTATAAATAAGTTATTTTATTCTTTTTAATGTAACTTTTGGTATAATTAAAAATTTCTTTCTCTTAATTTTGAGAAATTTAATGCTTTCAAAGAAAGTCTCTGATTGGTAAATAGGGATAATTACCTCAGTTCATGAAATTATCTCCAAAAGCCTTTGACGCTCAAGGATTTTTTTTGTCTACTCAGGTATATAAGTGGCATATTCAGTAACTAGTTCATCCGCACACAACCACCGGCGTTATTACTTCAGCATAACAATAATCTGTCTTGAATTTCACATTTGTCAGTTTATATCTAGTCTCTGTCCTCTCTATCACCAAAACTTGCCATGGATCTTCTCCAGAACTATGCAGATGAAAAAGAAGATCCAGCATCACCAGAATCATCACCTCCTCGCCTACTCCCTTCCAAATCTTCTGCACCTAAAGTTGATGATACCATGCTGGCTCTAACTGTTGCCCAGGCCCGCCAAACCCAATCAAGGCCCATTGATCCCACCCAACATGTTGTCACGTACAATCCTACCTATGAACAGCTATGGGCTCCTATATATGGTCCAGCCCATCCCTATGCTAAGGATGGCATCGCCCAAGGCATGCGCAATCACAAGCTTGGATTTGTAGAGGATGCCTCCATTGATTCTTTTGTTTTTGATGAACAGTACAACACTTTCCACAAATATGGCTATGCTGCTGACCCCTCTGGAAACAATTACATTGGTGATTTGGATGCTTTGCAAAAAACTGATGGTGTGTCAGTGTATAACATACCACAACAGGTGCAAAAGAAAAGGAAGTTAGAGAAGAAAAAAGAAACTGAGGAAGATGATGATACGACTGTTGAACTGGATCTGACAGAGGTCAATAATCCTGCAACTGACACATGGCTGATGAAGAACCGGAAGAGCCCATGGGCAGGTAAGAAGGAGGGACTGCAAACAGACTTGACTGAGGAGCAAAAGAAGTATGCAGAGGAGTATGCAAAGAAGAAAGAAGAGAAAGGTAATACAGGTGGGGAGAAAGGTGAGCAGGTGACGGATAAGAGTACTTTTCATGGCAAGGAAGAAAGGGATTATCAGGGCAGGTCTTGGATTGCGCCTCCCAAAGATGCTAAAGCTGCTAATGATCATTGTTATATACCAAAGAGGTTGGTGCACACTTGGAGCGGGCATACAAAGGGTGTTTCAGCAATTCGGTTCTTCCCCAAATATGGGCATTTGATTCTCTCTGCAGGGATGGATACTAAGGTGAAGATATGGGATGTGTTTAATTCAGGCAAGTGTATGAGGACTTACATGGGTCATTCAAAAGCGGTTCGTGATATTTCATTTTGTAATGATGGGACTAAATTTTTGACTTCCAGTTACGATAAGAACATTAAGTATTGGGATACAGAAACTGGGCAAGTTATAAGGACTTTTTCGACAGGGAAGATCCCATATGTGGTTAAGCTTAATCCGGATGATGATAAGCAAAACATTCTGTTGGCAGGTATGAGTGATAAGAAAATTGTTCAGTGGGATATGAACACAAAAGAAATTACTCAAGAGTATGATCAACATTTGGGGGCAGTGAATACAATTACTTTTGTGGACAATAACAGGAGATTTGTTACTTCAAGTGATGACAAGTCTCTTCGTGTCTGGGAATTTGGGATTCCAGTCGTTGTAAAGTATATTAGTGAGCCTCACATGCACTCGATGCCATCAATTTCACTTCACCCAAATACCAGTTGGCTTGCTGCACAGAGTTTGGATAATCAGATTCTTATTTATAGCACAAGGGAGAGATTCCAGCTGAATAAGAAAAAGAGGTTTGCTGGGCATATTGTTGCTGGATATGCTTGTCAAGTCAATTTCTCACCAGATGGACGGTTTGTCTTGTCGGGAGATGGTGAGGGTAAGTGCTGGTTTTGGGACTGGAAGAGCTGCAAAGTTTTCAGGACCCTCAAATGTCATGAGGGGGTTTGCATTGGGTGTGAGTGGCATCCTCTGGAACAGAGTAAAGTTGCAACATGTGGCTGGGATGGGTTGATTAAGTATTGGCAAGTATTTTCTTAGCAGTTTTGGCACTCCAATACATTGAATGACCTTGTGCTTGTGCTTACATTTTCCTTTAATGACTTTGTTTGTCTGCTGACATTGCGTTTTAACGACTTTCCTCTGTGTGTGTGTGTGTGTGTGTGTGTTGACATTACTTAGTTGACTATATCATACAAACCTGTGATTTGAAAAAGTCTGTTGCCTACATGTAATTGTTGCCTTTGGGGCATAGATCAGTATGCACATGAATTGTTTCTTGCTTTTTATTCAACCAAAGAGTAAAATTAGATTAGTACAGTTTCTTGTTGCATCTTTTCATCCATGGAAATTAATCAGTGTTCCAATTATATTCACTTTACATGCCATATGGAGGTTTGGATCCCTTTAACTGTGGAACAATTAACTGAATTTGCAATTTTGCATCATTTCACTTTGTTGATGTTGATTGATGCCATATCAATTTTGCATCCTTTTACAATGATGAAGTTACATTACTTCATTGTATACAGAGCACAGGGAGACTATTCAGTTTTTATTAATTTTATATCCCGAGAAAAGTTGTCACTGTTGCCACTCAAAGCCAGATGCACTTGTTCAATTGTTGTCTAGTTCTATCTGTGCGGAATCTTGTAATATGGGTTGATGGGTTAATTCTAGACACTGTAACAGTGACTTTTGTGTATTTTGGTTTGCAGGGACTAGCTTTTTTAATTAGTTCCAGATGGGAAGTTGCAGAAGTCATGGACCAATCTGGTGAGACAGATCCATCTGCAGGACTATAGGAGCCGGTTTGCACTCTTGAAAGTTGTACTCTGTTTTGGGTTCCCAATTGACAGATGAGTGTTTGCTGATGAGAACCCAAAAAAATATAAAAACATCTTTGGTCAAATCAATGCCCAACAAATATTCAACTTCAGTGAGTTTGTTCAGATTCAGTTGTTATGTCACAGAGTAGTTGAAAATGTAATTTGTATTATATTAATATAAACTTCATTCAGACAGATGGCACACGATATCTTAAGAGTAGTTTGTGAATCAGAAAGCTGGTGGTATGACATTTAAAGAAGATGTTGCTATGATCAATGTTAGAAGGATTTATTTAATTCCGGAAGGAACAATCTTCTTGAAAGTTACATGCGGTGTCAAAGAATAATCATTTGAAGACGTAGTCTGTTTCCTTTACCTTCTGATTTATATGCTGCTGTTAGTAAATTATGATTTTGATCTCTACTTCTTGGTGTATGTATATTGGTATGCAGCAAGCATCGGATTTTTCAAGGTACGAATATCGCTTCCTCTGTACAACATATTTTACTCTTGCATGAAAGTATGATTATTCTGTGAATGCAAAAGTAATGACAAGTGTTGCCTCCTGCAATTTTACCGAAGAATTGGTATCTACAAATTTTTTTTTATGAAAAATTTATTTTAGCCCCTGCTGAAAATAAATTACTAGTAACGTCTCTGTCTCGACATGTTGATTGCTAGACTCAGCACGGAGAATTCAAGTTGAATTCCAGTGGCAGCAGGGTCTCTGATTTTTCGAGATAATCCAGTCAATCTCCCACAGCTGGTAAGCTTTTCCCCGTACGATAAGCATAGTGTGGGCTATAAAAAAGTTGATGGCAGGTGGTGGATAAAATGTTTATACTTTAGGAGACAGGCATCAAAAAGATTGTAGAAATCGAGGGAAATCTGAAAGTGACAAAGAGGAATATGCTCAATTGCTTTTTTAACTCACCCATGAATGATCAAAATTTGACATCTAATTTTGCCTTTTCTTTTCTTTTCCTTTTTTAAATCTTTTTGTGCATTATTTTTATGCCATTTGTTCCATAGGCCATGGAGAGAGTCTCGAGAAATTCAAAAAAGCAACTTCGTCAGAATAGGCTTTTGGTGAACAGAGCATATGCACTTAGATAAGATTCCTAGATGATTATTGCATTGCATGCTACTTGTCAACGTGCCAACGGCTAAAAGTTGTTTGCTCTCAAAAATCTTTAAAGTTGCCCCACAAAACCAATACCAACACACCAAAGCAATTCGGATTTTATTAATTAGGTCTTTGAACTTCAGCAAAATTTTAATTCAATCAGAGTTTTAGATTTATAAATTGTGGTGGTCACTAGCTTAGGTTCAGAGGAATCTAATTTGCGCCCTAGCCACTTGACTGGGTGCCAAAGAGCCCACTCCCTCCTCAAAATGAAGGAATGAGTTCAAGTCCCTCTCTTTTTGTGGGTTATATATTACTCTAATATTTATAGTGAGACTAGAAAGTTTTTGAGAAATGAGAGAAGATTTTTTGGAGTTTACCTACAAACTTGGATTGCGCCGTAATTGAATAATTTAATTGTTGTCTTTAGGACTTGGTTCATTATTTGCTTCAATCTTTGTAGCTATGTTTAATAAATAAGAATGTATGAACTTGTGTATAAATTTGGTAAAAGACAATGGTGGGCATAATAATTAGAAAATGTGGGGGAATTGTATCTTGGTGTTGAAGTAGTGAGGGAGGGGCAATTGTTGAGTGGGATTTACCGCATTGTAAAGGTGACACGTTTGCCTATGTGTGCCGACCAACTAAATGTTTGCCTTTTCAAGGTGTCAAATCTTTAGAGGACACAAAGTGGGTGGGTCTTAAAGTCCAAAAACCTTATCCCCCATTCCCTCCACCCTTGAAGAAAAAGGAGAGAAGTCTCGAGACTACTCCACCTTTTCATTGATCTTAATCTCAATCATCAATTCAATAATTTCTAACTAGAGATAAGAATAAAATTGCTTTGATTATCACATAGAATATATCAATTCGATGGTGGAGTATTTAGTGTTATTCTAATATACATGTAAATAAATATTAAAAGTATATTAATTTAATAATTAAAAATTTAATATAAAAAATTATAAAATATACCGTCTTTTTATATATAATTTTTAAAAATAATACCAATTCAATTCCGCATGGTATTCATTGTTGGACATGCGAATCCAAATCTACAAGTAATTTAACTAATTTAATTATTTAGACACATTATTTTATAATTTTATTTTGAAATTTGGTATCTTATCCCTGTCTACCATCTTAGGTGCGTTTAATATCTAGAAAACCTAAATATTATTAATAAAATATTTTAAAATTATCATTTTCATGGAAGCTCTATTCACTATCACATGGATTGATCAATCAGTCGATTGATTGATTGACAAGGGAATACATAATATAATTATCATTCATATTAGCAAAATATTTACTTATGGGTTACACGTCTTGCAAATTAAATTCAACTTTAATATTAAATTATTATAATTAATTAATTATGTATTTTAGTTAGTTTATGTTATAAGAAGTATGAATCAATAATGTTCACAGTTCACCGCCATCCTTTTTGCATTGTTAATTCAATTTACAATTGAAGGGTAGTTTTAATCCCTAATTTTTAAAAATTATTTTTAGATTAAAAATTTTTAATAGAATAATTTTATTATTACATCAGTATTAATAATGTAATATAATTATTAAAATAAAAAATATGAATTAATAAAAAATAAATAAATAAGAGTAAAATATATAAAATGAAATCATTTTAGTTTTTTTTTTAATTTTTAACTCTCTATCAAAATTGTATATTTGCTGTTGTTGGACACTGTGAATACTCTCTGTTGGGCAATGTGAAAACTATCTGTCATTGATATTATATTATTAATAAAATAAAATAAAAAAGTACAGTACAATGATGCAACCGACATTGGTTCTATGTTATGTTGACTGCCTACTTTATTTTAATTAACTGATATCCAAATTCAATCATGAATTATGGGTTGGCTATCCCTTTCATTTTTCTAAAATTAATAAAATAAATAAGTTAATAAAAAGAAAATTTTGAATGGGATACAAAGTTTGCAATCTTTGCTAATTAGGGTCAACTCTAGTTTTCTTTCTTCTTTTTTCATTTTTAAAAAATATATATTAAATAATAATCAATTGTAAAAAGAATAAGTCAAGCATATTTACTAAATTTGATTATCAAAAGCATTGCGAGTTTTAAAAATAGTTTATACATGTTTGATAAATTTTATTGTTATAATGCTCTGAGTTCCATTTTTTATGTTACAATTTCCAACTTATGTTTTATATTTGAAAGTTTTGAAAAATATAATAAAAAATTTAAAAATTTAAACGAAACAATTAAGAATACAATTAAAAGAAAAATAGTAGAGATGTATGATAGTGTATTTTGTTTCGAAAATACTAAATTAATGAATGTCATATTATTGGAGATAAAATTTCGATAATAATTTAATTTTTGATAAAATATTTGTTTGATATAAGTTTGAAAAATATATATTTAAAATTTTGAATTTTGTATATAATTATATGGAAAAATTGTATTAAATTAGGGTGTATTTGTCATATATTTAAAGTATATAGAATAGTTTACATTAATGACAAATTGTGGAGTACTATATGTGATTTGCCACGAGACAAAATTAGAAGAGGAAAATTCATCGCACATGCCGACAGAGCCAAGTTTACGCTAGTGTTCGTGGGTTAGCGCACGCACGCACACACACCGTCCTTTTCCAATACCCATACGCCACGCGACATGTCCTTTCACGCGTTCGCCTCGCGATTTCTATTTCACCGTCACCATCACGCGCTACCCTTTGCTGATTCCGGTCGGTAGGGGGATTTGCTTCTCTGTAGTCGGCATCACTGAAATCATTACAATTATGGCTGGTTGATGCTGAGTTTGACAAATCAAATGGCGGGTGATGTTGTTTGCATTAGGCTAAATGCGACACTATCACGTGGTGTGTTTGATTAATCAATTGCATCAAACTTCATTTATAGGATTATGCTACGATGCACATGATTGCATATTAAAGCTTCTCAATTCTTTTTTAATATTTTTAATTTTTTAACCCTTTTACCTTCTTAAATTTGGACTTAAATTATTTATATTTTATTAAAAAAATATTTTTAATGAAAAAATAAAAAAAATCTTTCAACCATTTTAATCACGCAAGTATTATTAATCGTGGTGTATGAATAATAGTTTAAAATTATTTTTAAATAATTTTTTATTGACCGTTCCTTGACCGGATATTAGTTTGACTTTTTTTATAAAATTATTTATCTAACAATTTTATTAAATAGACTCTAGATTTTTTTTTTTAAAGAAAATATAATTTAATCACCCTATTTTAGTCAAATAATTTTTTTTAAAAAATTATTATTATAAAATTATTAAAATTGTTGGTGAAATCAATTAACACTCACTTTGCTAAAGTTGCAATTATCATAATTAAATCTTTTTAGGGAAATTTTTATTCCGGTTTAGCTCTGAGCTAATATAATAACCGTTAGTTTTAAGACACGTGTTGGTGAATGATTGGATGTAAAGGCAAGAGTATGAACCTGTTGACAAAATGATAACAATTAATAAAAAAAATATCTATTTTACTTCTCGCTGTGTAATATTAATACGCGAATCGAACGTATTCTATTTTCAGGCATGCGGATTTTACTGCAACTCGTAGGAAGGAAAAAGATAAAAGAGGGAGTGAGTTTGTATTTATGTATGTGTATGTGTGTAAGTGTATATAAAGGAGAAAGAATTTTGATATCAACACAAGATTGAATTGATACCCTCTAAAAATTTCATTCAACGATTACCGCCCATTTGCTTCAATCACATAATTGGTGGAAATTCTTATTCTATCCGAGTCTTTTGTCGTTTGTCCATTACCTGTTTGTTAATTTGACAAGCAGAGATAGATATAGAAGGGTGAGCAGAAGATTTTTTTTTTGGGTTTGATGAAGAAGAATTTGATGTGCTGAAGAGGAGGTCCCACACTTCAACTTCATTATCTTCTTCTTCATCAATCATCATCGTTCATTGATTATTTTGCTCTTCGTGTTTTTGTTTTTTTTTTTTTTTTAATGGTGTCTTTTCATTATCGTTTGTTTTTGTTTGATACTACTACAGATCGGTGTGTGGGGTGGTGCACCTAAATTGAATGCTTGAATCCCAACAACCCAGATCTGGTTTCCGCTCTTGTTGTAATTTTCAAAAGGTTCCTGTTTCTTAAACCAAAATTCAAAGATTTTGGAGATATGGGTCTTTGAACCTAGACTTATCGTGATACCATCTTTATTTTTCCTTGGGATTTCAAGTTGTCAGATAGACCCATATCAGATCTGAGACTACCCCACCACCATCTTCATTAGTCTCTTAATTGATCATTTCTATCCCTCTTAGTCTCTCTCTTATTAATGGCCATATATTTTTGCTTTTTTATTGAGGGAGAGAAGGAGGAAATCTCTCTTAGTTTAGCTTCATTGAGGTTTTAGATTAATTGTTGCAGAGGATTCTGTAATCAAAATTTATATATTTAGTTGTTTATACACACACACACTCACATGCATGCATGTATACAATTATTTATATCTGATTTAGACTCTCGGAGGCGGAGGACGAGCAGGAGGTGGAGGAGGAGGCCCACTGCTGGGTTTGGGTGGGCTTTCGATTAACCAATAAAAACCCATCATCTTAGAGGTGTTTATTTCAAGATCCCACTTTAGTTTTTTTCTTTTAAGAAGAAGAGGAGAAAAGAAAAAAGAAAAAAGAAAAAAAGAAGAAATTATTGTGCTTCCTCTTGTTTAGTCTTTACCATTGCCTTTTCCAACATTTGGTTTCTCTCCATTGGTCCTTGTCATTTATGCCAAACTTGAATTGGACCCCTAAGAATATGCCCCTTTTCTAATGCTACTTTACTTGTTCGTTACTTGTTTCTCTTTCGTTCTTTTTTTAAATTCACTTGCTCTAAAGCCACTACCACCATGGGCAAGGCCAACTGAGTTGAGATTATTGTCTCTCTGGTTTTGGAAAGAGTTTTCAATTTTTTCCATTTCAAGCTCCGTAAAGAATAGCTTAAACATTATAATTCCCTCAAAATTGTCTTTTAAAAACATGACCACTCTCACTCCGAAAGTTGATAATATTGAAGATGGAGGAGGAATGTCAGTTTTAGACTTGCCTGAATTGGTCTTGGAATGCATTCTTGAAAAATTACCACCTTCAGGTCTTTGTACCATGGCTGGTGTTTGTAATTCATTGAGAAAGAGGTGTCTGAGTGATCACCTCTGGGAAAAACATATGAAGCAGAAATGGGGTAAAATTATTGGCCCGGCTGCTTACAGAGAGTGGCAATTGCATTTGGCTTCAAGGAAAGATTCAAGTAATCTCAAACAAGGAAAGCAAAGACTTTGGATGAGACTTCTCTCTGTAGTTAGATCATTTCCTTGGGTTCGACCAAAGATTGATGATAGTTCCAAGCAGAGAAATTCTTTGCCTGTTGATTCAATCATGTCTTGGTATCTTGCTCTTGAGAGTGGCCGCTTCTGGTTCCCTGCTCAGGTCTATAATCGCGAGGTATAGACTTGTAGCAAATGCTTCAAATAATCAATTTTTGCCTTTTCATCTTTTTTTTGGGCTCTGGAAAATTTCATTTTATTTTTTAAATTTCTTTTATCATAACTGGGTTTTGGTTTATGGTATTTAGCAGAATGGTCATGTTGGGTTTATGTTGTCATGCTATGATGCCAAGCTTAGCTATGATCTGCGCACCGACACCTTCCAAGCCAGGTAATCTGATAGATTGGCCTTCTTAGTTAATGATTCTCGATGACTACATTGAACTAAGTTTAGCTGTGGATTTGGAAAGAGGTGACGTGTGTGTGTTTCTGTTGCAGGTATCCACCACATGGAAGGAGGGTAATTGCCATAGAGAGTGGCGTGCCGTGGGAAAGGCTTAGACCACCTCCTATTGATACTTCTCCCCACGATCTTCACATTTCAGATTGCTTGAATGACTTACATCCGCGTGATCACATAGAGATTCAATGGAGAAGAAACAAAGAATTCCCTTATGGTATGTATTGTATCCATATTATTATGTATTTAATTTTTATGAAAGTTATCCAGATGAGTTTCAGTAGGTTAAATTGTTTGTTTTTGAACCATTTCTATTTAGTTTTGTTCTGATTTTTTTTTCTATCAATTTGCCTTCCTCCAGCAACCCCGCCCCCCCCCTCTCCTTCTTATTGGGATTGTTGGGAAGTTGTTAGAAACAAAGGAAATTGTTCCAAAGAAATTATAAAGAAGATTGACTGCATTTTCTAGGAAAGAATTTCCCATGGAATTCTTGCAATTGGGGTAAAAACTACAAAATAGCCCAAAAACCCGGTTCAGTGCTAGATGACATTTCAATCTAAATCATTGCAAGATAACTTTTCTCATTAAAAATTGCCTACTCCTTAAATTAATAATAGTAAACTTAAATTCCTTCAGACATAAGGGTCATCTGGTAGATGATAGCCAGAGCAGCATCTAGAACTTGTTTTTTTACAACTGATTCTTTGAAATATATTTTGATATTCAATGGATGCTGTGATTTACAGCTTTATAAGATCTGCCATATCTATATTGCAGGTTGGTGGTATGGTATTGTGGGTCACTTGGAATCATGTGATGGGAACGAAAATTATTGCCGCTGTCATAATAGCGGTAAGTTGATTTATCCTTCTTTTCCTTTCTCCTATGCAAGTACATTTATGCTCTTCAAAATTCCTCAAAAAAATGATGGAAAAGAAAATAAAACTTCGGGTAATCTATCAACTAAATATGGCTGGAAACATTTTTGTGATATTTCTACCTTATCTTTCAGCGATCTTAGAAATCGGATGGACTGCCATAGATATTAAAATTTTCTTCTAGTTCTGTGTACAATAATATTAAGAAAAAATAGCACAGCAATTTTAGAGAATTTAATGTGAGATTTACTTTCATAGATGAGACCCAGTTTTCTTGAATCCTAATTTTCAATAGTGGACCATCTGTGGTGCATATTTGGTTGGTCCCCAAAACAAATCATTGTCAGTGTGTTATAATTTCCACCAACATTGCAATAACTCATGTCTCAGTGGAATATTTATGGCCAACCGTCCTGAAAGAACTCAATGTTTCCTATATGTTCTGTTGTTTGCTAAGTTGTCATCTTTTGGCTATAGGGGGCAGTACTGGTTATTATAATCTTCCTAATTTTATTTATTTTTAATTTCTGTCTCTCCAACCAGTTAGGTCAGTTGTTTTCAAGTAAAGGACCTTCAGTATGACTCACTAGCCAAATTTTATATCTTCAACTAGATCATAAAACATATAAAAGGATTTGTTTTGTTATTTGTACTTGACAAAGCATGGAATCTGTGTATCTGTGTTTCTACTTAAATTAAGTAATTATATTACCGAGTGGGGTAAATTTATGTCATTCAAAAGAATCTCACTTTCACAATTTCTCTATTTGTTGTGTAAATGGAGGTTGAGATTTTTTTAGATTATTGGAATAGCTATTTTATTTCTTTTATCCCAGAAACTTCTACCGTGGATAAAAAACTTTTCAATTTGCTTTAAATCTTTCTTTGGCAGTGTATGGGCAGTGTCTGGTATTTTGAGAACTTGTGTCAATTTATTGCCTTTTCCATATGATGAAGATGATATTAATTGTAAAAGTGAAGCATTAAAGTTATATAATGTCACACCCTTTTTGTCATCGTTGAAGTTTCTTAATACAGCATTTCCTGACTTTTTGTTTGTGGTAACAGACACCGTAGTCTTGGAGTTCAATCAGTATACCCCTGGTTCACGGTGGAGAAAAACAATAATCAACAGGATAGACCATAGGGAGGAGGGAAACGAGGCAGATGGATTTTATGGGGGCATTAGAAAGCTATATAGTGTGGAGGAAATCAACATGTGGAAGCGGCTCTGGCCAGTGGAAGTCTTGGAATAGGCATTTGATTGATAAACATACTACCAGTTGCCAAGATTTGTTTAAACAACCTATTTTTTCTTCTGATCAAGTGAATTATTGAAGCTCAGCTTTTGAAAAAGTGCCTTTAAGAAGCTGAAAATTGAGCTTCTGATTCTGTTGCATGGTTGCAGAAGAATGTTTTTCGCCATTTACTTCATACTTTTTGATGGGAGATATTCTTTTAAGGCTTTTTCATAGGATCCTAATCCATGTAAACTGCCTCCCATTGATGCAAAATTGACGTACCATGTTTCACCCCATGTTATATAAAATTTTAGTTGGCAATCTCTTAGTATCCTCCGGTTTTGTTGAAGTATACAGTAGCAAATTGAATCCATACATCTGTTTTACTCTACTGAACAATGAGACTGTGGATGCAGCCTGATGTTCCTAATCACAAAAGGTCACAGAAAAGCAAATTCTCTTCTTTCTGTTGTGAGCATGTTTCTAAACTGACATGCATATACGTGCGTCTACTGCTAAAAACTAGTCATCTCTATTTTAAGAATCCAGCAAGGCATTAGGATCTGTGGTAATGATTACCCTTATCTTTTAAAGAAAGTGCAACTGCTAAAATATTCGGCTTACTCAATACAAAACATACCATGGATCTACAAGAAACAAATTGGTAAAGATATTTTGACTCGTTTACTCAGACAAAGTTTTTACCATATCCCATACAAAGAAAGAGATTAGGCCTATGTTGCATGAGTGTAATAGTGGCAACTTCAGACGCCCTTTTCTCCTCATTGTATTGTGCTAATCCTTTTGACCTCAAGCTGAATTTCCTTGTGAAACTTTGCTTGGGCAATGCTTCACTTTCTTCTTTTGCCTTCTCTTCACTGCTTGTTTTCCCCATTGATGCACTTCTGAGCAGAAATTTCTTCACTTTCTTTCTCTTTGATTCCTTGATGCAAGACTCTTCCCTTTCTGTACCACTCTCTCCTTTTGACAGTTTTTTCTTGCTGGGCTTCTCATGGCCCATTTTCTCAAGCCTAGCGCGTCTAGCAAACAACACCCCTTTGGGGTCAGCCAGCCTTATTGGACTTTTCCATACTGTTTCCCGACAACCCTTTTGCACATTATTGTTAGGCACCCAGATCGAATAATCAGAAGAATTTTCATTAGCTTCCTTCAGTTTCAAATTCTGCCCATTCTGATGCTGCTTCTGTTCTGATTCCTTCGTTTCTTGCCGTTTGTCGAGATTTTGTGAGCTTATAGCCCTTAACGATGACATGGACCCAGCACGTCTGTGAATTTTGTCTCTGTTTTCTTCCCTAACATTCTCCAAAGCCGCCACGAACGGATCAACATCATCATTCCACAAGCTCTGCCGTGGAAATGGGAATTTCCTCACCGGAGACTTCGGAGAAGACAAACCAGAAATATTACTGCTTTCATTGTTGCAATGAAAACGCGGCGGAGGTTTCAACGGCATGACTTTCCCATCACAGAAAAGTTCATCAGCAAATGCCATTGTAGGAAGAGATTGTCTAAGTTGGTGCTGTGGTTGTTTGCGCGGATACTCGAAGTTCCGGTTGCCAGCTTCAGCATAGTCGTCGCTTTCGTGATCTTCACCATCTTCAACATTGAAACGACGACTCGTTTCGAATTCAAACTCGATGAAACTCGTGTTTGCATCTTCATATCCCTCATCTCTTGGTGTTGTTGGCTCAGTTTCAGGAATATCATATGAATACTCGAATGATTTTCTCGCAGGACTAGGTGGCACGCTGTAGAAACACATGTTCTCCAGGCTGAGTCCTCTGGGGCTGGTTGGTGCACTGACGTAAAAGGAATTATCATTCAACATTTCTGCTGCCATTGTTGCCGAATACAAGGAAAGACAAATGATTGAGACATATAAGGAGTAGTTTGGTCTATTGCTTCCAAATTGTTATTCAAACCTTAAAACATGTAATTTAATAGACATGATATTGTGAAGAAATTCTTGCTGTTCTCACTCATTTACAGGCATGCCGGGCCAAATTTGCATTCATTGAAGAACGTATTATAACAAGAATAATACTTTCACTTAACCTCTTAACCCATGAGAATTAACAAGATATGAATCGGTTTCCATGTTTTTAAGAGTGTGTATAGTAATGCCTAAAAGGAATTATTAATAATCGAAGACCAAATAATTATCTTTTACTTCCTGTCTTCTGAAAACTATTGCATATTCCACAGCTTGAAAGATACTCGACATTGTAATTTTTAATGTTTAATTAAAAAAAGAATATTTTATAGTCTTGTCTTGTTTTACTTGGAAGTTTGAACAATCATTTGAATATGAAATAAGCAAAATGATCACAAAGAGAATAATAAATTAAACAATCTAAAGAATATAGTTCAATTCACCAAATTAATTTTCATTTTAATCCAAAATTGAAGTCACCGAGTTAGATTACTTCAGATAATTAAACGGTTCTTCATAAAAAATTTCTGCCCGTGACATATCTTCAAAGGAAAATAAATCATCTAGTACAATTGATTTCCTCAGAAAAAATGGACTTGTCCCCGTTTTAGACTTACAAAAAAGGAACACCTTGTTTCATTGGGTTATCTATTGTTCCCAGTTGTAACGACAGAAATCTATAGCATCCTTATGATAAGATCTGTAATCTGACCCTGATGCATGACAGAACTGCTTCCTGATATACAGGAATTACTGGGATACTCTGCAGCAGATTTTGCCATGAAGTTGTGTTAACTGACCACAGAGATGAAGTGCTCAAGGCAAGGTCAAAAGATTAACTAGTAAAGTCGGTTTACCTGTAATATAATCTTCTTGTATTTTGACTCTTTTATAGTATCCATCTATTTTCAGATACTGAAGAAAAATTTAGAGCTCCATGCATCGTCTGAGAATCCTAATAGTAACGCTGGTGAGTGAAATGAACTTTGGAATAGAACTGTTCTCTTAAGCTGATGTCTTTTGCTTGCATCTTGAATGCAGGATTAGCAGTCGAGAAGCTAGAATGGGGAAATTCTGATCAAATCAACCAAATTTTACAAAAACATTCCGGAGGATTTGATTTAAGTTCTTGGAGCTGATACTACAGATTACTACTAATTACCTCGTCTGTTTATTCATGCAATATGCAAGAACACAAGAAATGCCACACAATAATTATCCCTCATTTCTGTACTCTTAATAATTTGCTTAGTGATGACATTATTGAGCAAACATACTTTGTTCTTACCACAGAGAATTATCCCCAGCCAAGATGTAAATAAACGACTTTGTTCTGACCAATTTTGTAGGTTGGCCCATCTTAGATGATCGTAGTCATTCATCATTCAGTTCATATAGTGCGATCAAATACCAATTCATGGGCTTTGATCGTTTAAACCCAAAAACTCGTAGTTTGCATTTATTTAGATTACCTTTCCCTAACATTTGCTCTGATCTGTTTAGTTTCTAAAATGCAGATTTCGAAACAAATTTGCAGATGCACTATCAATATCATGGAAATACAGGAGGATTGACAGAAACCATTACTTGCCCTTATTATGCCATACAAGGTTGCGTGCATGCTTAGGACTTTGTCTCTGTGCAGAGTTCTGAGTCTATGTACCTGCAATTGGCCAACAAATGCCAAATTCTTTGTTGCACTAGTTTTTTCTTTTGTGAAATTGTATTGTTGTTTGTGTGCAGGATGAACTCCATGGTCATTAATGAAGCTACTTGGCTTGAAATGCTGATAAAGGAAATAGCAGGGACACCATTTGTTGTAGGAAATCTTGAAGGTGAGTTATTTTTGAGGTCGCACTTCAATACATACATCAGCTCATGGCAAATGACACAAGTCATTGCAACTGAGGGCAAAAGAACATCAAGATATAAGATTTGATAAACTTGAGAGAGCACATAATGATTTATAATCGAGGACCTGTTTGTAACTGATGTGATTTCGCTTTATTCCGAAACTAGTGACAGACTATGTCACTATAATAGACTTTTCCATCACAATGAACAGGTTATAAGTTCTCCGGCTTCTCACACAGATTCAATTGAATGCGTTGGGTTCTCCCCTAGGTATGTTCACTTGTCATCAAATCTCTGTCCCCTCCACCCCTCAAACTTGACATGGTTGTGTCTTGGGTTGAGGAAATCTTTTTGTCAATCCTTAAAAGAAAACTTAAGTTGCCCTATAAAAAAAATGCATGAAAAGACAACCCAAACGATTGCACATTAGTTGGCATAAAGAATTATGGTCATTTATACAAAAGCTATTTTCAATAATCTATTCAAAATAAGATGATATTTATCAATTGAATGTTAAATAATACAACAAACATTACTGTGAAATAATAAAAAATAATAATAATAATAATAAACACATCACATTCCACAATATTAAATTAATTTCTCAAGCTCGAATAATTACAAGCGTGGACTGATCAGAGCAATTACTTCTTTTGTATCAACTCTTTCGATCATTCCCATCGTTTTGTCTTCTTCATGAGCTAAACTTTTTCCCAACTAGAAACCATGCCCGTCTGTCACTTTTGATGATGCTAAACTTTACTTTTGTAAGAAAATAAATTCAGGTTTCCTTTGGTATTGTGCTGTAACACAGAAGAGAACCATACAAAGACAGTTATAGGAATCTCGGGAAGGCAAGCAAGGAGATAGGAAAGAATCTAACGGGAGATATGAACGAGGAAGGAGACAAACAATGCTTTAGTTCTACAAGTACAAAACAGATGCGGTGGCAGTCATCTGACTGAAATTAATTATGAGAAAAGACAATGCCTTAAGGCTTAAGCTTTCGACATTAACGTTCCGGTTTGTCCCCTTCTATTACTTTTCACGGCACCACCTAAGTATCTATCCCTATCTCTATATTCTAAGAATCCCCCAATCATGTAGGAATCATTTTTGCAATCAGCACTGTCCACATATACATATTTATATGTATACGTATATGTTCACGTGCCATGAGCGTGTCTGAACTTCGGAAACCACACTCCACTTCTATTTTTAGTATTCTGTTCTCCCTTTAATTTCAATGGCCTCCTCTCAAACTACACTTGGATCTCGTGTTAAGCAGATAGATGAGGAAGATAACCGAATGAATGAAAGAATACAGCGAGGTCAATGGATTCGAGCCTCAATTTTAGGAGCTAATGATGGGCTGGTTTCGACAACATCACTAATGCTCGGGGTAGGCGCAGCAAAGGAAGATAAGAGATCCATGGTACTGTCTGGACTAGCTGGGGCTCTTGCAGGTGCATTTAGCATGGCTGTTGGGGAATTTGTTTCTGTTTCTACCCAACGAGACATCGAGAAAGCAAATACCGCTGCACGCTGCTGTTCAAACACAAATCAAATCCCCAAGTTTGATGACCTGCAGACACCTTCAACAAATATCAAATGCACGACAGAGAAGAGGTCACCAGCCATGGTTTCAAACCCCACGTTGCCTACAACTTTCTCTCCTGGACGTTCTCCTGTGATGAAAATGATTTCAGAAAACGCTTCGAAATTGGAGCAAGAATGTGGAGAGGATGATAAAGTGCTCCCTAATCCGTTCAAGGCTGCAGCAGCTTCAGCTTTGGCATTTTTGTGCGGTTCATTCGTACCATTGGTGCCGGCGATTATTATTGATGGAAGCATGGTTAGGATGGTGGTGATAGCAGTAGGTACGTCGATAGCACTGGCTGTTTTCGGGAGTTTCGGAGCTAAACTCGGCGGCTCTCCGGTTAGGATATCAGCGGCGAGAGCTCTGATTGGAGGGTGGATTGCTATGGGAATTACTTATGGTTTGCTTAAGCCTTTCGATAGTGATCATCGCAAGAGCAGTAAGAACTTAGGTAAGTGTTAGCATGATCATGGTAAGGGCAGTAAGAACTCATATTTGTGTTAACATGTTTTGTCATATACCCTCCACTTTTACTTGATAGCAAATATTTTTGGTTTTTTTTTTTTTTTTTATTTAAATTATTATTTTATTTATTTTTATTAAAAAATTTTAAAAAAATTTATAAAATTTTTATTTTTTTAAAATAAAGAAATATTATTTTTATCCGATCAAATTTAAAATAGCGTAATTTAAAATTTAAGGTGATGGGCTTGGCCCAAATTTTTGTAGTTGGGCTGGGCTGGAATTATTTTTCAAACCCACAAATCCAGTGAACACCTTCTCAATTAAATATGTTAAAACAAATGACTAAATCTAATAAAAAGAATGATTAATATATTAATTAATTAATTAATTAATAATCAGATTTCACCTGAAAACTAATGATGGCAGGAACAACATCATCATCACTTTGACCTGAAAACTAAAAAAATTAATTTTCAAATTATTAACAGGACAAAAATTATCACACTACCACCTGATTTCTTATTTTATATTTTTATTATATTAATTTTATGAATATAAGTATAAACCTTTTTTTTTTCTAATTTTTATTTTAATAATAATTTTTTAAATAGAACAATATTGTTAATAATATTTTTTAAAATTAATTAAATTATTAATTGGTGAATATAAATTACTGTGTAATATAGATGGATTAAACAAAAATAAAGGGATGAAGTGGGTCTTAGAAAAACTATTTTCTATATGAAAATTATATGTTCTCACCCTCGGAAAATTATCAAAAAATAAGTAAAAATAATAAAAAGTAAATTAGGGGATTGAAAAACTTGTCGTGCTCTATTATCATCTCTACGAAAAAATTAATAAGTAAATATATAAAATTAAAATTGTGTGACTTTTAATTTATATCTTATTATCAAATAAAATCATTCATCATCAAATTTTAATAAATAAATATTAATTTTAATTATTAAATAAAATAAATATTTATTAAAATTATATTTAGAATTACAATGATGTGACTTAAAAATTACACATGCATAAAATATCAAATATTAATAAAAAAATAAATAAATTTTATTAAAATTTAATATTTACTAAATATTTTTTAAATTTAATTAATAAAATTAAACAAAAATAAGCGATATTGAATACAAACTAAATATCTATCTATTATAATTTTAAAGCTTACAATATAATGGTTACAAGCATTCCCAAATAAAGGAGAAAACTTTACAACCCATATGTGTCTATTGGCAGCCAAAAAAGAAGATGGTAATGATAAAAAGCCATGGTGGATGTGAATTAAAGTTGTGGCGAAGAAAACTTGAAGTAATCTTTTAAAGAAGATTTTGCACACACATTCTCAAGCTTTTCAGGTCTTTGGCCACTTTCTAGAGGTTGTTAAATTAAATTTAGTCAATTAGGCCATGACTTTCATGCATGTTTTGGCATTGTTATGATCTCATAATTAAAGAAACAAAGACAACATCATGGTTCCTTAGAAAACAGGTCACTCCATTTGACTGCTTTGAATGGAATTCTTTTTTAATAAAAGAAATTGAGGTTAAGTAAATAAATATGAGCAAAATTTATTATTATTATTTTTATTTTATGATAAAAAAATTGATATTTTTTAAATATTTTAAATTCACCATTTTAATAAATTATTGTCATGTGCATTAGTAAAAATATTTAAATATAACAAAGTTCAGGTTCATATAACAACATGTAAAAATAATTATTTGGCATAATTATAATTAAATTACTCTTTTATTCTGTGGGCGGAATTCAAGCTTTGGATTTTCAAGATTATACATGGATTGTGCAATAGAAATATTCATTTCAAATAAATACTGTTTTGTCTTTTAAAAACCCAAAAGCACTTTGGGAAAAGCAATCTTTTACAATATTGGGGAGTCTTAGATCATTGATTCCTTCTAAAATACAGGGGTATTTTAAAAAATATATATATTTTAAAATTTTAATAAAATTATATATAAATATTAATTCTTATAAAATTAATAAAAAATACTTTTTAGTAGTAAAAAAATTATATTTGATCATTAGATAACTAATTAAAATAATTTTATATATAATTTTAAATTAATAATATTTTT
>CP135553.1:9187644-9202304 GCA_032402905.1 Khaya senegalensis | reverse complement strand
TGTTTTAATAGGATTATTATTATTTAATTTTGGTAAAAGAAATTATATCAAATCAAAGATTATTTGTCTAATAAAGAGTATATTAAAAGAAAAAGAGAGAGATTTTGAGTTAACTGTTCCTTCAAGAATTTTTATGAGTAATGATAATTGGTTTTTTAAATTTTAAATAAATCATAAGTAATAATATTGTTTATATTCTTTTAATTGTGTATTTACAACCTTAAGTTTCATAAGATGCAAAAAGGAGTGGCTTTTAAGTTGCAATTATAATTTTAAGGTGAAAGTAATATATATTAAATATTATTAGGAAAAAAAAATAAGCGAGTTTATGTAAAAGTTAGTGTTAACAAATATTTTTTTTATTTTAAATTTTTACTTTCAAAATACAACAAATCACTATAATTTCAAACAAAGTCTTAATAATTTAATAGTTTGTAAATAATCTAATTTTACGGTACAACAATTAAATTAGTGATTTAATTAAATGTAGTTTTAATGAAAATTAAGCTTTGTCATCAAACTTCTCTACCTAAACCAAATTTAGAAAAGGAAAAACTTACTTTTCTTGTCTCTATCCTTAGATCTTGCATTGGGTTTTAGTTATTGGGTTTTGATTTTACCCTATATTTTCTTAGGTTCAATTTTACTTTTCTTCTGGATTTTCTAATTACATATGGTTGTTTTCTCCATCAGTTCAATTTTTTTTTTTTCCTAAATTTGTTAAAGAAGAAAAACATAGTTTATTCAATTTAGGATTTAAAAAAGAAAGATTTGCAATATGTAATTTGTGGGTGTTAAAATCATTAAAAAAGAAAGATTTAATAATTGCTATAACAACTATAAAATTTTTGTTCTCTCTCTCTATATTACCTAGAGACCATGCAATGCGAGAATAATATAATATTTTTTATTTTTTAATAATATTTGAATATAATTTTTATATAAATTTATTTTACATAAATTAATATAATAAAATTATACTATTATTACTATTTTTATCACATGTCTTATATAATATTTTTAATTTTTATATTTTTTTATTTATTTTTATAAAATTAAAGACCATGTAATATTATAATATTAGTTTGTACGAATAAATTAATAAGAGAATGGTATTATTGTTATTTTTATTGTTTGGTTTTTACAGTCAATTCTTTCAATATCATATAAACACGTGCTGTGGGGATGTGATGGTGCTCTTACGATTTTAGAAACGACGGCCCGCAAACAAGATATCGTATTCACACAGAGACAAAATAAAGAGCCACCGACCAACCGTTTTGTTCGAACTGTACAGTCTATGTATGATTAAGAAAGAGTTTAGATGATTTTAACATATTTTAAACTAAGATATTATGAGTTTTGAGCTATTATTATGAAAAAAAAAGAAGATTATTAGCAGTTAAGTATAAGTGATTATGAATGATTGAGTTATTGATTAATACTTAACTGGTAATGAAAGACATAAATAGATTTGTTTTTATTTAGGGCTTCAGCTTTCGTGTTGTACCTTCCAAACTTAAAGAAAAAGGAGACTTGGGTTGACTCTTGTCTGTTTAGTAGAAATTGAAAACTACATTACATTTGGCTTTTTTTATTGACGTTGACAATTAAGATGCAGTGTATCGATAGTCAAGGACTATCCCAGTTTCGATTACAGCATCCAAATATGCACTTACTTTTCCTATTGAAGAAGAAGCACGTGAAGAAGAATATAAAAGAAGTAAAAACGGGTGATATTATATATTCATGGCCCTACATAGAGTCTTACTGACGCTTGATTCAAAGATTGTGTTAAGTTCAGATTTTATGTTAACTCATTTCATGTTCAAATGATTAAGTTTGAGTTACTGTTTGAACAAACAGAGATCTTATGTCAACTTAGAGCCAAGTTTCAACTATATTGAACAGTGAACTGCAAATAGTAAACCATGCTCGAGCGGTGAATAGTTAATATGCAATCCAGAATCTCAGTGCCAGACAGTGCCAAACTGGAACTGGATTTGGATAATGATTTATAATTTTTGTACATAAACTGATAATTTCATACAGTAACCAAGAGAGAGAGGAGTAAATACATCATGAATGTGGATACTAATTTTTTTTTTTAATTTTTGTACAATATATATAGATGTTGCCAAAAATTGGCGCATCATATTAATTGTAGATTCATGCATGAAGCACAAAAATCTAAACCATCCATTTCAGAGAACCAGTTGTTCAAGTCGTTCTTGAACTCTTACAGTTTCTATACCGATTCTGGAAACGATGGCCTGCAAAAGATATGTGATATGTTATAATCAAGAACCACCGACTAGTCGTTTTATACGAAGTAGAGTCAATCATTCAACTCAAAAGGCAATCCATGCAGGTTGCCATCAACTACGTATAAAAACACCAAAGAAAACATGAAATTCATATAATCAATCAAGAGTTTAGATAACTTTAGCCCCTTCGGAATATGTTTAAAATTAAAATATTGCAACTTTTAAATTATAACTGTTATAAAATAATATCACTGACAATAGTTGTACGTAGTTTTAAAATTTCTCTACCGCAATCTGAGATCAAGCTTAAATAATATAAACATGATAATGAAAAACATACTTTTATTTCTCTTGGAAACTGCTTTCATGTGATTTCATGTTTTGTAGTTTTCAAATCCCAGAAGAAAAATAAAAATTGGAATCGAAAACTTAAACCAACAAAGAGATACTTACCTTGGACTTAATAATGTAGATGACCTTATCTCCTGCATTTAGTTGTGTAGCATTTATGACTTCAGCTCCTTCATCTTGAAGAACGCTGATAATTTCATGCAACATGAAGTTTCTATTCATTGACCCACAAATCAAATTCACTTCCAAAATAGAATCCGAAGTTGTTATGTTCATTATTGGCAAAATTCTCGATGAGTGGCTGCCTGCTGTGGTTAGGTTATTCATCCTCTCCTGATGTTCTTCTCTCAGAAGTGCTCTCCTTTTCTTAAGACTTTCTTCATTCTTTTGCAACTGCATTATATAACTTGTGGCTCGATCCAGTTTCTCAGGCACTGACAACGGCTTTAATAAACAGAGAAAGAAAGAAAGAAAGAAACAAGACCTAGTTAGGGCAAACGAGCCTGAAATTTAAAAGTTTGATGAATAAGACGAATGAATCCGGTTGAGAAATATAAAAATGGAGAAATTAAGAGAGCAAACCTTGGATGCTTGAGGAGGAATGAGAGAAGAGAGCTTGCCGATGAGATCTTTCATGTGCATTCTTCTATTTCGCTCTTTAGTATTTCGTTGAGCGCTAGATGAGCTGCTGGGCGGCCGCTTCATCTGTATATATCTTGGATCTTATTCTCTCCTCTGTTTGCTTTGAAGCACAAGAATCTAGAAAGATGAAATGCTTTGGTGCTTATTGATATGAAAGAGGGATTATTGATACTAGCAGTGCTGTATGAAATATGAAATTAAGCAATTTGTTTTAGATTTATTAATAGGGAGAATAACATTAAATATTGCCAAAGAAAATTAATTTCAGCGTGTAAATACATTGTAAATTAACAGCTTAGAGAGACCTTAAATCATGTCTCATTGCTGAATTTATGCCACTGTAGAGGAGAGATTAGAGAGCGGGAAGATAGCAGAAAAAATACATTGATGTCACTGCTTACGATAGAGTGAGTGATTAAACATAACGTCATTTTGCTTTGTGGACATTAAGAAACTAAAAACTAAAAATGGAATGTGTGGTGAAAATGAAGGGCAAATGGAGTTAAAATGACTAGAATTTTATACAGACAAGAAATCAACGCTTTCACGTGATTGATTAATACTTGACATATTTTAACTTTGACAAATTTCAGTTTGTACAAAAATAAAGATCAAAATTTTAATGTCTTGAACTAAACAATCAAATTTAGAAATTTCAGCGATAATGAGATCATGGATATACAGGTTGATATTGACGCTGAAAGTCTTAAAGTCTTGTACGTCTTAGATTATTATTTTTTTCAATATTTGACAAAAATATTTAAAGCTATTTTGTATGTAGCATAACCCCACAGGGCCACAAAACAAACGAGTCTTGGATTTATATGTGAAAGCAAAATTATTGCTAAGGTAAGTGTGACGGATCAAATATTTGTCAATAACTTAAAATATTAGCCTTTTAGATAACTATCAATTTAAAAGACTAACCTTTTAGTAGGCTATTAGGTGGTGCTGCTTACTTGCATTTATAAAACTAAAATCAACTCATAAGACGTGATATTCTTACTTATCCAATTACGTATTACTCTTATTGTGGTCAAATCCATCCATTATGTCTCACACACTCAATTACTTGACACCCTTGTCATGGTCAAATCCATCTATCATGAGTTCACCTAATTTGTATTGCACATCTCCACGATAGTACTACAGGTGTTTGGGGACCTATATATAAATGTATTATATGTTATAGGCTAAGTGTTTATCATCAACTCAAAAGACTAATATATTGGGTGGTGATGCTTATTCGCTCTTATAAATTTAAAATCAACTTATATTCTACCAGATGTGAGATGTGATATAAGACTAGTTAGTTAGTATCACAAGATAATTAATCACCATTCTAATTAATTATGAGATAATATTATTATGATCTTTGAGTTGTTGCATTTTCATAATAAATATAGTTTATCTATTTATTCAAAATAGGTTCGTTACCGTTATTAAAATAATTAAAAATATTTTTTTAGTATTAACTTACTTTAATTACTTTTTTATTGAATTATTTCAAAAATTAAGAGAATATTAAGTGTATTACTTTTAAAATTGCATGAACATAGAATTCTATTTTCATAATAAATTATTGACATATCATGATTTTAATTTATATCTTGATTTTTTAAAGGTTTTAAATGTAAAAGTTGTTAATCTATTTTATGATATTATGTTTTTATTTTAAATTTTATGCACTTCATTTGTTTAAATGTATAAATATATGTATAGTGTTGTTATATTTAGATTAAATGTATAAATATATGTATAGTGTTGTTATCTTTTAGATAAATATTTTATCATCATCAATGAATTGTAAGCTTGCTATCAATCATCATTTAAGTGAGTTGTGATCTTGCATCCTGTTTTGATTATTTAGCCCACCAAATTTGTAACAATAATTGAGGCCGAGCAGCTAGAAAACATGTCTGCTAAAACTCTTAGTCAACTCTTAGTCTTAACCATTCATTTCAGAGAACTATATGAATTGAGAATCACGCACGAAGCATAAAAATCTTAACCATTCATTTCAGAGAACCAGTTCTTTCTTGAACTCTCGAAGTTTCCATGCCGATTCTAGAAAGGATGGCCTGCAAAAGGGAGATAATATTCATAGAGAAAGAATATATGGACCCACCGACTACCCAAATTGCAAGATTGACTGCGTAAAAGATCAAAGAAAGCACAAAATTAACCCGATTAAGAAAGAGTTTAAATAATTGTGCCATATTTCAAATTATGTCTAAAATTAAGATGTTATTTTTTGTTTTAATTATTATAAAATAAATTCAATAACTGTAAAAGATTTTAAGGTTTACAGAGTTGGCATAAATTGGCATTATTTTGGAAATATATTTTTGTTGTACTGTTATAGTTTATTGCACATCATAATTTTATTCTTTGTATGTAAGGAATTCAAGTTTACTAGTCATTTTAAGTAAAATATAGACTTCAAACTTAACTAGAAAACTTGTATTAACAATTTTTCAACTAAAAAAAAGAAGAATTATTGGAAAATAAGAGTTGCATTTAGGAATTTTATTTTTCCTATTTAAGAAAACCGATTCCTTTTTGGTTTAGGGAAATAAATCTTCTTTAAACAAGGCTTAGGATTTCATTATATATTTGTAATATTATCAGCTTTGGAGCTGGCCTTGGACGAGCCTAATAAAGAGCTTTGTGTGTGATTATTGTTCCTTGGTCTTCTTGTTTTATTTTCCAAGTTATTTATATTTTTTTTTTGTACTTTAAAGTAAAAATAATTTGGTAAAAATTATAAATCTATAATTTTTTTGGTTAAACTCATAGAATTTTCTATTAAGTGTTATTAAGATATTTTGATATTGTTATTTGGAAGACAAACAAGACATTCTTCTGAAAAAGAATTTAGTTGAAAGAAGGTCAACAAGAGGATCTTACTAAATTTGTCGAAAGAATTTCAACATGTTAAGGCGAAGGAATCTCACTAAATAATGTCATTTAAAAAATTCAACATAACATTAACAATATAAAGGGAAAGTTTTTAATTTTGTTTAAATCTTTGGTATTTGTAATAGGTTGATTTCTTAGTACATCATTTTTTATAAACATAACTTCCTAAATATAATGTTAAAAAATTCAAACCAACGATAAAATTTTTGTTTCTTTTATTTTATTTTGTGGTATGTTATTTTTATTAATTGAATAAATTAATTAAAGTTAATAAATATTCGTTAAAACTAATCCTTTAAAGCATAAAAGAGTATTAATAATTAAGTGATTGATAATATTGACTATTAAGTAAAAGTAAGTATGAATGCTTTAATCATTATCCCTTCTAAATATAAATTAATCATAAAAGTAAAAAATATAACTTTATTTCTTTCGGAAGTTTTTGCTTTGATGTGGTTTAAGTTTTCTAAATTTCTAGATCGGTTCAAATATTTAGGGATTAGGTTTGTTAAGTCCTCATATTTGACATACTTTATCTATTTAATTTTTTTTGACATTGTTTCAAAAGAAAAGAAAAAGAAACGAAAACCCAACCTAAATGTTGAAGCAAAGATAAACCCTTATAATTTCATAACAACATAAACTTCTACTTAATAATGCAAATGACTTTATCGCGATATACCCTGGACTTAATTATGTTGATGACTTTATCGGGAGCATTTAGTTGTGTAGCATCTATAACTTCAGCTCTTTCTTGAAGAATACTTATAATTTCAAACAGTATAAAGTTTTATTCATTAACACAATTATCAAATTCACTTCCAAGGTAATATCCAAATTTGTTATATTAAATATTGGCAACATTCTCGAGGAGTTGTTTGCTATAGTTAGGTTATTCTTCTCCACCTGATGTTTTCCCAGACGTTCAGTTGAAAGAAGTGAATAACAACCGACAGTATGAAGAACTTGTGTTGTACTGATTTTCTATATGATGAATCAATTATAAAGCTGAGAAAAGCATGTATATATACATTGAGTTGAGGCTGAACCTTAGTGTTAGATAGAGACCAAATAGGTAGCGGACAAAGTTAGTTTTTGATGTCTTTGCTCTACTATGCTGTCAATATTCTCATATAAAGAATTGCTGTGTAGATGCTTTTGATTGATTTTGTCCTTGTCTTTTGTGAGCTATAATCCGATTGAATCAGCCTCTGCCTTGGATGAGTTGTTTCTTGTAAGCAGAGCTTTCTCAACACCCCCTTTCAAGCTAAATTATATGACATTTAGCTTGCTTATGAAATAATTAAAATTTTCTTCTGCAAGAGGCTTGGTCAATAGATCCACAATTTATTCTTCTGCATGCAAATGTTTTACTTTAATTTTTCTATTTGAAATTTACTCTTTTATATAATGAATGTCAACTTCCATATGTTTACTTCGATTGTGAAAAATTGGATTAGCAACAAGACATGTTACCCTAAGATTATCACACCATATGACTGGTTTCTGACTTAATTTCGACTCTAATTCTTTGATCAGTGAGTTTATCCAAGCCATTTCTACACCAGTTTAAGTCAAAGCATTATACTCTGATTAAGTGCTTGATCTAGCTACTGTTTTTTACTTCTTTGAGCTTCAAGACACCACATTTCCATAAAACATGATGGCATAACTTGTTACAGATTTTCTATCATCCAAGTCACCTGCCCAGCTTATATCTGAGTATCCGACCAAATCAATAGGCTTCCCTGGCTAATAAAGTAATCCATAATCAATGGTGCCTTTTAAATACCTCATAATTCTTTTGCAGCCATTTCAATGAATAAGCTTTGGATTTTCAAGGTATTGACTGAGCTTATTCACATTAAAAGTGATCAAAGGTCTTGTTAAAGTTGCATGTTGTAATGTACCTATTATGCTTCTGAACAAGGTAATATTTCTAAAGTCACTTCCATATTCATTTGTTAGTTTTAAGCTTTGACTCATTAGCATTGGGCTTGAGTTGCAATTCAACATTCTAGTTTTCTTGAGCAGATTTGATATATAATTTGATTGCTTCAGAATCATTCCATTTTCATTCTTCTACATTTCTATTCTGAGAAAGTAGTTTAATGAGCTCAGAATTTTGAGAGAAAATGTACTACTCAATCTATTTATGACTGACTTGATCTCTTAATCATTGTTTCCTATAACTAGTATATCATCAACATATACTAGAACTATGATTAGCTTCTTATTCTCATGTGAAACAAACATGGAAGTATCGAACTTTAAATTTGTGAATCCCCACTGTAACAATACTAATCTAAGTTTTTCAAACCAGGCTATGGGTGCCTGTTTTAATCCATAGATAGCCTTCTTTAACTTGTATACAAAACTGCCTTTGGTTGAGTTTTTAAAACCTTCTGGCTACTACATATATACTTTTTCACCAAGGATTCTATTTAAGAAGATGTTATTGACATCCACCTGCTTGATGTCCCAGCCTTGATTTACTATTAAACTGAAAATTATCCTTATAGTTGATGCATTAACTATAGGATTAAATGTTTCAGTATAGTCTACTCCTGAGGTTTTATGATACCCCTTGGCGACTAATCTTGCTTTATACCTGGCTACTGAACTATTTGGATTGTATTTGACCTTGTATACCCACCTACTACCGACTATCTTCATTCTTGGTCTTGGAGGAACTAAGGTCCAAGTCTGATTTTGAACCAATGCCTTAAACTCTTCATTCATTGTTTTCTTCCAGTGTTTATGTTTAAAGGCTTCTTGAGTTGTCTCTGGCATTTCTTCCATTTCCTTTTGTTTTTTTGATAACATATAAATTTTTGGTTTATACATTCCTGCCTTTGATATGGTAATCATTGGATGGATATTTTGATTTTGCAAGTCAGATATTTCATACTATTCTGGATCTATTGAAGCATTTCTTGGTGAACTTATACTTGTGTCTATTGACTGGTTTACTGGTAAGTTATTTAAAGTTTCATTTGAGGTGTTTTGGATAGGTTCATTTGTGTTTGGTGGACTGACTTCGGATGAAATAATACTTGCAACTTGCTGAGAGTTATACTGATGTATGAGAACTAACATGAATGGTGTATGCGATTTTTCATATGCTTTTTCTGTATGATCCATATCTAAATGAAAATTTGGGTCAACTATGCATGGAAACTCTTATTTATTGAAGTTTAAGTGCTTATACACATTCACCTTCCCAGTCTTATCTAAACATTTGTATCCTTTTTTATTCTGACTATAACCTATAAAAATGCACTTTGAAGTAGGAAAACTTAATTTGTTTTGATTGTAAGGTCTTAGATATAGGAAGCAAGCACACTCAAAAGTTTTAAGAAATAAATAATCAGGTGTTTCATTAAACAATTTTTCATAGGGTGAGATATAATTGGTGACTGGTGAGGGCATTTTGTTGATGAGGTGATTAACTATTTCAAATGCATTCCATCATATTTTGAGAGGTAAACCACTGTGCTAACAAGATTAGACTTGTTTCCACTAAGTGTCTGTGTTTTCTTTCAATTTTCCCATTTTGGTGAGAAATGTGTGGACATTTGTATCTTAAGGTTATTCCTTTCTTACTGACCAAAAGGTTTAAAGGTTTGAATTCACTTCCTAAATCTATTTGTAAGGTTATGACTTTTGTATTTAGCATTCTCTTAACCTTTTCAATAAATTCTGTGACAATTTGGGTGATTTCTAATTTGTTTCTCAAGGGAAAGATCTACAATATCTTAAATAGTCATATAGTATGCCTAGATAGTACTTGCTTCCATTATCTAATTTCATTGGGGTAAGACCTCATATGTTTGCATATATGATTTTAAGAGGTTTGTTTGTTTTATTTTCACTGAATTTGAAACTTAATCTATAATTTTTTTCTAAGTTAATAGCCTGAACAAAAATTGGAAGACTTATTTTTATTAATTTTTGGCAAGTGATTACAAGAAACTATGATCTTCCTTATTATCTCATCACTTGGGTGTCTTAATCTTCTGTGAAAGAAATCAAATACATTTGTATTCATTTTTTGGACTCTATGAACATACTTTATTGTATTTCTAGGTATTGTGCTACTGCATGCAGAGAGTAGAATTGGTGACCTCGACATTTTATTGATGACTCTTTTCTTGACAGCTATTAGACTCTCAGTCTTCCTTAGGTTCCTAAGTAGATATAGTCCACCCTTAGTTACTCATTCCAACAGGGTTTTTTGGCTATTGTCCTTAATGACACACATAGCACCACAAAATTCAATTGTTAAATCATTATCTTTAATAAGCTTAGAGACACTAACAAGATTTTTGGTTATTTTTGGAACTAATAGGATATCTTTAAGTTTTAATAGTTTATAGGATTTTAGAAAGATAGGTAAAATAGTGTGACCAATATGTGTGATTTTCAAAATTTCTCTATTACCAATAGTTAGAAACTTCTTACCTTTGTATTATGACTTGACTGACAGATTTTTCAGTTTGCTAGTAACATGATTTGTAGCATTAGAATTCAAATACCACTCTTCATCACTTCCTTTCTCCTGAGTGGTGGCATAAGCTGAGTTTTGTCTCTAATTGGCCCTTTTTTTATCATCATAATCTTGATCGAACTTATGCCAACATGATACTGCTGAATGACCATTCTTGTTGCAGATATGGCAAGTCACCTTGGGTGTTCCTCTTTCTGCTGAGATTCTACCACGGCCTCTGCTTTGTCTTGACCTTCCCTTATTTACTAAAAGGTTTGGTGCTCTTCCTCTTCTTTGTTTCTTGTTCCAGTTGTTGTTGCTTGTCTTAGATGCTAGATTCACTTCTGCATTCGAGTTTATAACAGCATTGTGATGTTCAAGCCTACTTTCAAAAGTTAATAGTTAAGCATAGACATCTTCAAGAGTTAACATCTCTAATTTTGATATTATATTAACAATTACAACGTCAAATTCTTGAGGCAAACCAGCAAAAAGGTACTTAATGAATTCTTCATCAGAAACTGGTTTTCTTGCTATTGTAAGAGTATCTGCTAAACCCTTCATTTTGCTATAAAAGTCATTAATTGACATTGAGCCTTTCAGAGTTGATTGGATTTGACTTTTGAGATAAAGCACTCGAGCATGTAATTAAGAAGAGAACATCTTTCCCACTGCATTCCACAGCTATTGTGAAGTGACATAGTTTGTCTGTGTTGCCAAGACTGATTCACTCATGGTTAATAGTAGCTAGCTTAATAGTAGCTGGTCTTGCTTTCTCCACTGTAAAAAAACTTGATTTTCAACTAAAGTTGATGTTTGAGATGATTCATCAACCACAGTTATGTGTATGCTTGGTGGAGTTTTTATTCCATCAATGAAACCCTCCAAATCATTTCCTCTTATAGTTGGTAGAACTTGTGCTTTCCAAATTAAAAAATTCTGCCTGTTAAGTTTCACTAGCACAGAAAAGGTCAGACTTGTGTATTGGCTAGGTGATGCAAATGAAGATGAGTTTATAGTGTGCCAGGAGAGGATTCTCATACCAGACTGGTGTTGTCTATGACTTTTCAACCTTTAGCTCTGATACCAAGTTGAAAGAAGTGAATAACAGTCGACAGTATGAAGAACTTGTGTTGTATTGATTTTTTGTATGATGAATTAATTACAGAGTTGAGAAAATCATGTATATATACACTGAGTTGAGGCTGAACCTTAGTGTTAGATGGAGACAAAATAGGCAGAGGACAAAGTTAGTTTTTGATATGTCGTTACTCTACTATGCTATCAATATTCTCATACAAAGAATTGCTGTGCAGATGCTTTTGATTGATTCTATCCTTGTCTTTTGTGAGCTATAATCTGATTGAATCAGCCCCTGTCTTAGATGAGTTGTTCCTTGTAAGCAGAGCTTTCTCAACAACTCATTGTCTTAAGACTTCCTTCATTCTTTTGCAATTGTAGTATATAACTTATGGTTATATCCACTATCTCTGGCACCAAAAATTGCGCTAACAAACAGACACCCATACTGAAAGTTATATAATTAGGCCAAATGACCACTGAGTTTCCTTTAGATGAATGCATCATAATAATCTTTACAAAAAAAATATGTGTAGATTCATTCACCTACATGATGCTCACGCAAACACAAACAAATTATAAGGGAATGAGATTCTCTATCTATAAAAATATGAAGAGTGAGAGAAAATCTTGGAGGATTGAGGAGGAATGAGAGAAGCGCCTTAGCAAAGAGATTTTTCATCTGCATTATTTGATTTTTCTCTTTTGAGTTTCGTTGAGTTCAAGATGAGCTGCTAGCTAGCTGCTCCATATTTTTTGTTGATGCGATTTTTTGCTCTATTTGATGATATAGTTTTCTGCCCACCTATCACACCTTGATTTATTGATGTTCTTTATCCAATAAAATAAAGGAAAATTAAAGGAGTTGACGATTGCTGACATTAACCCTTTGATGATCAAATCAGTCATTGAAATTAATTTTAATGAGAGAAGTTTTCAAAATTGAAATAGAAAGAGTTATGTCTCTCAGTCCTTTTATTGCTCTCTTAGCTTATTAGTTAAATTTCGTGCTTTTATACTGAACCTTTTAATTTGACTAACATTAAATTATTTTTCTTAATGTGTGTTATATGACATTCGTGATTTTGTAAAATTATATTATGTGTAATTTCTCATAAATCAAATTAAATGGAGAGTTTTTGTCATCTTTTCCTTTTGAAGAAAATTGTTAGGGGTTTAATTTTATTTTGGGTTTGTGCACCATGGTAGTGTACTTTTAGGCTTGACCCTAATAAATGAAAATTTATTACATTCTATTTATCTCTTCAATCCAATTCTCTCTTTTTTATGCCCCAAAACACAAGAATAAATTAAGAAACTATCAAAAAAACAATGGTGAATTGAGAAAATGCATTATTAATTTTGATACCTATAAAAAGGAATAAATGCTAGCAATGCTGTGTAAAATATGAAATTAAGCATTGTGTTTGAGATTTATATATGCAAGAGGGATAATTATTTTGGGGTTTTTTCACGTATTTGTCCTAAAGTTTGGATAAATTATACATAGATGTATAGATATATGTTTTTTAAAAACTAACATAATTAACATAATGTGTTTCTTTTAAATTATTAATTAACTAATAAAAAATAATAAAATAATTAAAATAACCTTACTTTTTTAAATATTAAATAAATTAATTAAACAAAAAATAAATCAAATCCCACCCGCCTTGAAATCACACATAGATGCATGAGATTTGTTTGGTGCAGCAAGAAGACTAAGTTTCTCCGTGGTTTTGCTGCAAAATTCATGGCGTCCATATAAGCATTTATTTGCAATAAAGAAGAAGAAGAAGAAGAAGCCTTAAAATCACACATAGATGCATGAGATTTGGTTTGGTGGAACATGAAGAAGAAGAAGAGATTTGATTTATTCATTTATTTTTTTGGAAAATTAAGGTTAATTTAACTATTTACTATTTTTTATTAGTTAAGTAACTGTCAAAATCAAAGGTTATTATTTTTGTTACTATTTTTGAAATGTACTTTTTATTCATTTTTAAAAAATATACATTTGTGTGTAATTTTATCAAACTTTAAGGAAGATATATAAAAATATCCCTTTATGTGAAAACAAGTTTTGTTGTTTTCTAACAAATTGTTGAACTTTTATACAAAGAGTTTATGGGGGGCCTTGCTTCAAAAAGAAGATAAAAGGACATAAACTGAGGTCAATTTATTCTCTTAATTTATATTTATGAAAAAACGGTACGCAAATGTGCACGTTTATACTGGTGACTTGGGGTCTTGGTGTTGTGGGTATGTAAGAGTTCAAGTGCAGTTAATTACGGTCGGTCAATTATTCAATGATTTTGAATTATTTTTTATTCAATTGATTTCAGTTTAGACGTAGCCTATTTAGCACGTTCTTATTAAAAAAAAAAAAATGGAGGTAAGACACGCTCTCGGTTAGAATTATCAAAGCCACCTTTTGTTTTTGACTTTCAGATGATTCTGCTTTTCCTTTGAATTTCTAGTAATTATTTAGCACATATGGCTTGTTGGAAATTTAACAGAAGAAAAGAAAAAAATTTCTATTCATTGTACAATAGGTGGCCACCTGTGTTTTTTTATCGAGTTTTTGAAAACTCTAAGTAAGTTCTTGAAGTAAGATACTTATTGAACTTAAGATTAAATTAAAAAATGAATTAAATTTTGAGATCTAATCAGTCATCAATGTTCCCTGTTCGAGGATCACTTGTACAGAACTTCTTGTAAAATAAAGGCAACAATAATATGAGCTCTCTTACCGTATGTTGCTTGTACTTAATGATTGATAATTTTACTTCATGATAAACTTCAATTTTAAACATTCAACATAAGGTAAAATATTCTGATTCAACCAGAAACCTTGAGTGCAGTTTCGTAGAAGGATAATATTTTGTCAACAATATTGAAAATGTATG
>CP135553.1:9161783-9172928 GCA_032402905.1 Khaya senegalensis | reverse complement strand
TTTTTTTTATTTTAAATTTTATAAAAAAAATTTTAACGTTCCACGGATATAAAAGAAAAAATGGGGATAATGGTAACACGATGTGAAGTCCATGATGTGAAGTCCATAATTACGATATAATATCATCATCTCATCGTTTGCATGCATGAATCTTTATGCATAACAGTACTTTTTGTAAAGAAATATAGTAAAATTTTGATGCATTATAAAGTTACAACTGTTATATCATAATTTTTTTTTTTAAAAAAAAAAAATTATGCTTTTAAAACAACATGCTTTCTTTTCATTATTATTATTATTATTATTATTTTTTGGGATTTGTAGAAATCATTTAGATAAAATTGAAACTGGTGCCGTCATTCAAGTGAAGTGTGAGCTTGCGTCGTGTTTTGAAAACTAAGGCTATAATATAACGACAAATCATGTACACATCGCATGATGCAAGACGAGACCAATGTCATTTTATTGTGAGCAAAGAGTGTGAACTTTGGCTTAAATGTCAAATAAAACCGAATTTCTAAAATGTACAATATTCCTGTGATGCCCAAAGTCTGCACCAAATCAAACAAACGCACTCCTTTGCGCTCCTTTATGGGTTTCTTTCTACATTTGTTTCTCGGTCTTGCAGAGAATTAATGCGGGCCAACTGCGGGGATTTGGAAGATGTAAAGAGAACGTTTGATGAAATGCGTGATAGAGATGTTGTGTCGGGAAATACGGGCCTAGAAATGTTTTCGGTTATTGACTTTTAGGTGGAGGCGCTTTATTTTTATTAGGAAACTAACGTAAACCTGTGTTTCAACTGAATCCTGTTGGTGTCGTCAGTGTTTGTGGGACTCCTAGAAAATGGGGTCATGACGAAGGAGGATTCAGAATGTTAGTGTTAGGATCTTTACCGAGAAGCCAATCTAAGATATTTATTGATTCAGAACAAAACAACACAAACAATCAAACTCAACAGAAAAAATCAAACAAATATGAAGAAAACAGAAATTACGTGACTCGGCAGTATGTCTACATCCACGGAAGTGTTTTATTAACTAAGAATGGAGATTACAACAGTTTGGAGGAAACTCTCAGCTTTCTATCAAGCTAAAGAACACCCAATTTGGATGCCTATAACTCAAGATAATGCACCCGTAAGATGACCAAAAGAACCGGTTTAATACACCCTGTTTTCATCACAAAACAAAATTTCTAACCGACAACAGCTTTTAACCGTTCTATCAAGCGCTCACTAACACAGTCGTGTAGGAGGAGATAGAATTTTCCACTTTAAGCTTTTGCAAAACCAAGTATTTAAATATGTGGGGGCTGAAAATTTCCAAATGAAAGCTTTGAAAAGCATATGAAGAATGGAAGAACGGTCATCAATCAACGTCTCCACGATTGACTTACTAGTGAAAACACAACAAGGATTGAGCAATCAAGATCACTTACCTTTCCAGAGAGTGGAAAGAAAACTAAGCATTGCAATTTGCATACAAAAATAGGAGAATTCCTCCACCTCTCTGTATTAAGGGTCCGTAAGAAACTGGAAACCACGATTAAGAAAATTTCCGGCGGAAGAAGCAATGTAGTCATGAATAGATGTGACAAGTGTCACCAGATTACTAAGTACACAGCCATAACTATCCCGAGAGCAACCCCACAACAGTTAGATTAGATGTTCATGTGACTATTAGTGCATTGGTTGATGTGGGCGGGAAATGTGGGGATGTGGAATCTCCAGTTTCTCGGAATGTCATTAGCTACTACTAGTCTAGCTCATACGGGGAACAATAAGGAGGCCTTGGATATTTTTAGGCCGATGATTGTTGGGGGATTTACACATATCGCTGTTGCAATCCCCAGCATTTTACGTGTTTTTTGTTGAGTTAGGATTTTTCAGTTCAGCGAAGGAAATTCAAGGGTGGCGTTGAAGCTAATATTTTCATTGCCAATTCATTGACTGATATGTATGCAAAATCAGGTCATTCAACTGAAGCATCCCGTGTGTTTCAAAAAATGGGAGCAAGGAATCTTGTTTCCTGGAACGCCATGGTTGCTAATTTTGCCCAAAATGGGCTTGAGTAAGCAGATGTTGAATTAATAAGAGCAATGCCAGCTCACAATTAGATTCCCTACTTCGTCACTTAGACATTCCGGCTTGTGCACAAGGTCATTTCCTTCGCCCCAGGAAAGCAATTCATGCAATATCCATTCGCATGGTATTATACTTTGGTCTGTTTCTCACCAACGCTCTGACAGATGCGTATGCAAAATGCTGCTGCCTATTCTTGGGTATAGTAGTAGTACATGATACTTCTAAATATGTATGCAGAAGCAGGGAAATGGGATGAAGCAAACGGCGTTAGGGAATTGATGAAATCCAGAGGGGCAAAGAAAAATCCTGGATGCAATTGGGTGCAAACCAGGAACCAAGTGCACGCTGCAGAGAAAATGAATACCTTCACTCCGGACCCGTAGCAAGCAGAATCCACTTAAAAATTGTAAGAGAAAGATGATTTTGAGGGCTTTATCTTTGAGAGAATTCGGCATCAACCTGTATGCTATGCGGTTATGGGAATGTGTTTTCAGAGATCGAGAACTGATGCCTTAACAAATCATTCATAGGTATTGGCTAACATGTACATTATTTTCAGATTCTTCACCGCATTTTTTGATAACTTTGCATGTTGCGCAGCAGCTGCTGTCGCGGTTTGGTTGAGAATATTACCAAATTCAAAATTTTCTACATTTTACGTGATTTTTTTCTGTCGTATGAACTGTAAAATGATGTAAACAACTTTCCAAAGGGAAAAAAAAAAAATCGAATAAGGACAAATGATCGGCTCAAATTATGCTTTCTATAGCATTTTAAAACTAGCTAAATAATGTAAGTACAATCAAAAGATTCACAAACAGAAGCCCGATTATACAAAAAACAAAAATTTCTGGAAATCTTTCACAATGTTTGCATGGCATTATTGCTGCGGACTGGTGCAAGGAAAGAGGTCGCTCAAATATTTGTTGTATAAATTACAGGACAAAATGCCAATGCGCCCAACTCCATCCACACGACCACCCTCATTTACACAGTTGAAATGCTATCTTCATCATTAACTGTTTCTAAGACGAGCAAAAACTTTGAATTTCTCAATTAATCACAGAATCTTGATCCCCAAGAATAGAATAAACCTGGCATTCACATTGTCATTGTGATAATTTATGCCAAATACTCCTTCAGTGCCTGGAATTGGCTAGGAGCAGCATCAGAGTGTAGTTTCCAGCCTTTCTCCAGGGCAGGTGATTCCCACAACTTTGAGGGGAGGAAAAGAATATGAAATATGAATAAATGAAAACTCTTAACCGTGTGGGGTTTCATAATTCTATAACTGCCAGCAGATGCTATGACTGAAATGACAGCCATGCAAGAGGAGTCACCATCTATAATGCACATACTCAACTCTTCAAGCCACTTTTGAACTAAATCCAGTGCCAGTTTCGCAGCCCGATACACAATCTTTTCTTTCCGACACCATAAGAGGATTGATTAGCATCCCTGGAACCAATTTCCATGCCCATGGTCGATTCATCAACCTCTTAATCATCACATGACCCTTCTGTTCCAATAAATTTGCCACAATACTTGCAAAGCTTCTGCTATCTCTGGGTAAATAAACTTTTTCCACCGTAGTTGCAACTTCATGGACAAAAATAACCTGCCCACATTTACCTAATGCCCACATTTACCTAACAGAAGATGGGCTCCTGACAAAAACCAGTTGCGAACTCTCCCCAGCATAGAAGTCAGAGGGGGCATCAATGAACTCAAGAAATAAATTATTATTGACAACAGGAAAGTTTTCTTCCAATACCCAAGAACTGAAGCCAAATTCTAAACACTTCTTGATTACAAAAGCCTTCAGCAAGACCTCTTTTGTCAGCCTAGCATTGGAACCTTGAAATTTCATAAATTCGTATGTCTTGATATTGTTAAGAAACTGGTCTCCATCAGTCACCGGATCTCCTCTTCTTGCAAGATCAAAAGAAAGTTGGAATGCGGGCCAACAAATATGTAGTTCCAATTAAAACTCAAGCTGAAGTCTGAATCTTTCGGTCGAATGCCTTGATACAATGCATAATATTAGGCCCACCCTCCTGTGCATTTACTCTGGCCCAAGTTTGCCATTTTGAAATCTATCGGGTTAGCTTGTTCGTCTCTCTCCATTACGAGTTGAAGGTTGTTACAAAAGAAAATATTTCCCAACAAAAGGACAGACGTACGGATGATTCCACCTTCAATCATACAACATCTAATGAATCATTTTGGTCTTTATTCACTGTACTCTTATCTTCTGCTTGCTCATTAAGTTACCAGTTTGTATATAAGTACAGAGAATTGTAATCAAAATTGGGTTGTATTCTAGGATTCTAGAAACATTCTTAAAATCAACATCGGCACACATTTTTTGTGTACTATTTGAAATTCTTAAAAATTTAACTTGGCATCAGGGTGAGGTTGTTGTTATGGAATCATGGCTTCTTTTTCTCAACAATCAAGTTTCGGTTCAATGGGAAATAATCCTTCTCCAAATACTCTAAATCATGTCACAAGTAACCTTTCCTTTCCAAACAAAAAAAACTCAATGAAGCCAATTTCTTGCTGTGGAAATCACAAGTATTGCCTTCTATACGTGGCAATGACTTGGCAGAATTTCTAAACAGCAATATTGTCACTCCATCCAAATACATAACCACCACAAATGAGGATGGAACAACGATCACTTCCGTCAATCTTGAATATAAAGCTTGGAAGAAACTAGATCAACAACTTATGGGATGGATTTTGTTTACCTTTAGCAAACCCATGCTGGCCTCAATAGTAGAATGTGCATCATCTGCTGATCTATGGAATTAACTGGAAAAAAGCGTCTCGGCTAAGTCTATGTTAACGATTTTGAATCTCAGAAGCCTCGTCACCTCTGCCAAATTGGAAGGTATGACTATCACCAAGTACTACTATAAGATTAAGAGTTTGTGCAACGTTTTGAAAACTGCTGGGGATTACATATTAGACAAGGATTTCATTCTATATATTCTCAGAGGTCTAAGCCGAGATTATAATTCTATCATAGTTAATATATCCTCCAGACCTGAAACTCCAACCACTGAAGAGGTCTTTCAATACTCCTTAGTCAAGAAAATCGTTTGAATGGATGGAATGCAACGCCAGTTTTTGGGTTTCAACAAGAGATCTCTACTAATTTGGCACAATCCAGTAACAACAACAAGAGAATTTGAAATCAAGGGAACCAAAGTCGACCTAACAACAATGCAGGAAGAGGCAGAGGCAGAACTGCAGAAGGAAGGAATATTGGACAAAAACCAACATGTCAAATATGTTTCAAGGTGGGGCATGTAGCTTCAAAATGCTGGCATAGATTCAACAAGGACTTTGAACCAAAGCAGGGAAAATAAGAGACAAAAGTAGTATACATAACATCTTTATAAATGAATGCTGATCCTTCCTGGTATATGGACAGCGCAGCAAGCCATCATGTCACAAATTCTCTCAAAAATCTTAGCATCAAACAAGAATATCAAGGTAGAGAAAAACTTGCAGTAGGTAATGGCAAAAATCTTTGTATTTCACATGTTGGACACAGCAAATTGATATCCCCACACACACAACAATTCTTGCGCTTAAATAAAATTCTTTTTGTTCTGAAATTACCAAGAACTTAATTACTGTATCCAAACTAATGCATGACAATGATGTTGTGGTTGAGTTTTTTAAGAATTGTTGCATTGTGAAGGACATGAGAAAGCAAAAAATTTTACTGAAAGGAGTTGCTAGAAAAGGAATCTACAAAATACTGAAGTGTGGTATGTCAAATCCTTATCATCTCAACTTAGGTAGCTCACTTTCTGTCTTAAAGCCCTTAATTTTTCAAAGTAGATCTATACTCAGTAAACATGATCATGAAAATCTAAAAGAAGACCTGGAAATAAAAGAAATTATCAATACCTGGCAGAGAAAATTTGGCCGCCCGAATATAAAGGTCTTTGGGCATCTCATTTCTTCTTGTAATGATCATGAATTGAGAAATAAACTCAAAGTTCTTCAGTCCATGCCTTTTTGTTTGGCATGCAAATATGGGAAGATGAATCAAAAACATTACAAATCATCTAAAACAATTACCACAACACTACTTGAATTGTTGCATACAGATCTATGAGGACCCGCCCTTGTAGTTTCCATAAATAGTTATTAGTATTAAATGGCTTTTGTTGATGATTTTTCCAGGTTTACCTGGATATTTCCATTAATACAAAAATCAGATGCTCTTAATGTCTTTAAACAATTTAAGGCTTAGGTTGAGTGAACCTTTGGTTATCAAATTAAGACATTGCAGAGTGGCATGGGGGAAGAATTCAAACCATTTGAAATTTATCTTGCTGATAATGGAATAAAACTTAGATATTTATGCCCTTATTCTCATCATCAAAATGGGAAAGTTGAGAGAAAGCATAGGCAAATTGCAGAAACAGGACTAACCCTTTTAACACAAGCATTTATGCCTATTAAATTTTGGTGGGAAGCTTTCTATACCTCTATTTATTTGATTAATAGATTGTTAACCTCAGTACTCAATCATAAATCCCCATATGATGTCCTTATGAAACAAAAACTATATTTGAAACTTCTTAAAGTGTTTGGTTGTGAGTGTTATCCATATTTGAGGCCTTATAATAAAAACAAATTTCATTTTCACACCATTAAGTGTGTATTTATAGGTTATAGTCCTACACATAAAGGGTATTTACATATGCATCTTCCAAAAAGGATCTGCATTGCAAGAAATGTTATTTTTAATGAAAATTCTTTTCCTTTCAAATCTGATCCCAACTTCTTTACCACAACTTCTCAAAATTCTGAAGTGTCTCCAAATATTTTCCTACCTTTTGTTATAATGCATCAATGGTATTCTAAAAGCAATGACAATATCACATCAGCTGTAGATGTCTCATCTTCTGTAATTCTAACACCAGAGAATCAAGCTAAATACTCTGTCCAAGAGCAAGCTGCAGATGATTCAAAGAATTCATCACAAGCATTTGCCTCAAATTCACCTTAAACTTTAACCTCACCATCTCACTTGCCTCATCAGCCTGAACCACAAGTTTTTCCTTAGCCCATATTAGGCCATCCAATGATAATCAGAGCCAAGGCTGGCATATTCGAACCTAAGATGCATGCTACTGATTTATCTGAATAAGCCTCAGCCGATATTCCAAGTGAAGAAGAAGCACTACAAGATTAAGACTAGAAAGGTGCAATGGCAGATGATTTCAATGCTGTGATTAAAAATGAAACTTGGTTATTGGTTCCTCATACTCCAGAAATGAAGGTACTGGGATGCAAATGGCTTTAGAAAATAAAAAGAAATCATAATGGAAGTATACTGAAACATAAAGCTAGAATTGTTGCAAAGGGCTATACACAGACACCTGGTATAGATTACATTGAAACTTTTAATCCCGTAGTAAAATCATCAACCATTAAATTGATTCTAAGTCTAGTAGTTCATAAAAATTGAAAGTTAAGGCAAGTAGATATTAATAATGCATTTTTGAATAGAGAATTATCTAAGGTTGTTTACATGCATCAACCAACGGGATTTGTAGATGCATCGAGGCAAGATCATGTATGCAAGTTAAAAAGGCTTTTTATGGCCTAAAGTAAGCACCTAAAGCCTAGTTCAAGAAACTTAAATCAGCTTTAATGGCATGGAATTTCATCAATTCCAAGTCTAATTCTTCATTTTTTTATAAGGTAACCAACTCTTGCATCATTTTATTGCTCATTTATGTTGATAATATTATTATTATAAGAAGTAATCAGAATCAAATTGAAAAGTTAGTGTGGCAACATAATAAGTCTTTTGCATTGAAACACTTGGGTGAACTTAACTATTTTCTGGTTTTCAAACTAACCAGGAGCTCAAACACTTTGTTCATGCGTTAAAAGGAAATATATTGCTGATCTTTTGACCAAAACTAACATGCTCAACTGTAAAGCAACATCTGCCCCTATGGTCACAAGATCTAAGTTATGCAAATACAAAGGTAAACCTTTTGAAAACAAGACATTGTACAGGTCAATAATTGGATCACTTTAGTATACTACCATGTTAAGACCTAAGATCTTATATGCTGTAAACAAGCATAGCCAATACATGAGTGATCCCTATGGCACTCATTGGATAGAATGCAAGAAAGTCCTAAGATACCTCAAGGGGACAAGTCATTTTGGGTTAGAATTTGGTAAAACTAATAATATGGAACTTATGGCTTTCTCTGATGCTGCCTGCGGCAACAATACAGATGATTAAAAATCTGTCAGTGGATATTGCATTTGTTTGGGGGGGAATTTGGTCTCATGATGCTCAAAAAAGCAACAAGTTGTTGCAAGGTCTAGTGCAAAGGCAGAATGTAGGGCATTGGCACATACATCAGCAAAACTTATCTGGTTGAAGTCCTTGCTAACCGAAATTTAAGTGCAGGTGAAATCCCCCTCAAAGTGCTACTACATTAGCAACAAATCTTGTATACCATGCCCAAACCAAACATATAGAAATAGACGTTTATTTTATTTAAGACAAAGTGCTAAACAAGGAATTGGTCATTCAATATGTGCCTTCTGAAAGCCAGGTTGCAGACGGGCTTACTAAAGCTCTTATTTTAGAAAAATTCAACTCCTTCAAGAAGCTTATGAAAGTCGAAGATGGAAATTTGAGCTTGAAAGGGGGAATTAAAACTCAAACTGAAGTTTGAATCTTTGGGCCATATGTCTTGATACAATGCATAATATTAGGCCACTCTCCTATGCATTCATTCAAGCCCAAGTTTGCCATTTTGAAATCTATCCTTTAACTTGTTCTTCTCTCTCCATTACGTGTTCAAAGCTGTTACAAAAGAAAATATTCTGCAACAAAAGGACAGACGTCTGGATGATTCCTCCTTCAAATCGTACAGCATCTAACGAATCATTTTGGTCATTATTCACTGTATATTCTTATCTTCTGCTTGCTCATTAAGTTACCAGTTTGTATATAAGGATAGAGAATTGTAACCAAAATTGGGTTGTATTCTGGGATTTCAGAAACATTCTCAAAATCAACATCAGCACACATTTTTTGTGTACACTTTGAAATTGTGAAAAATTTAACTATTCTAAATATTTAGTCTCTCTAAGTGGCAGAGGAGGTTCCTTATTACTACTTCTAATGTCCTATACAGGCTTACTAGCATAACAAGTTCTTATTTCTGCACCAAGGGAAAAACAGCACCAGGTTCATCCATACTTTTTACAACTCTTCTTAGAAATACTTCTCTAAAACAGAAATCATACCATTTGAATTACCCAAAAGTTGCATTTTCAAAAAAGTGAAATCAAGAGAACTTTCATCCAATAGTTGGGAATCTGGCCTAGCAGATTTGTTTAGTTAACACTAGCATTACAGTGAGAGATACTAAGTGCTCTTTCATTTGGAACATTGGTGTAGATGATGAAATAGCCACGTGAATGAATAAATTTAATGAACTAAGGAGTCTAGATTCTTTCTCCACCTTCTTGTTCCATCCTGTGGTCACCTGCAAACAAATTTTGAATTTTTGAGTAACAAGCCATAATTATAAATATAAAATGTGGAGAGAAGAATGAAACATATGAAATTACCATCCCATCAAGAAATGGCTTGATGCTCTTGGCTTTATGATCACGATACCACAACCTAAACTCCTTCCAGGGTTTCGGAAAGAGAAGCTGGTACAAGAAAAGCTGTGTTCCATTATCCAGGTGTATTTTGTTTCCATGCTTACCATATTTAGAAACTAAAGAAATCAAAAATGAATCTTAAGAATATGAAAATTCTAAACATCCAAACACAACCAACAGAATCATAGATCAATAATTTAGCCATGAAAAAGTCTCATGGCGAAGAAAATAAAAGAAAATGAAATATAACACATAATATAAACTATGTCAAGTTATAAAACCACAACTGCTATGGAATAAAATTAGTCGTTCTTATAAACATTAATTGTCTGAGTAAAAATGAGTATTTACTATAGTCATAACAGAATTACCATAATGCTAATCAATCAGGCAAGTATACAGTGTAACAAGCAGCAATAACTTAAGAATTATTAATTTTCCCATGAAAAGGTTTCACAGAGAGAGACGAATCCAAGATAACATCCAAAAAGAAGCAACGCAATGCAGTGCAATTAATCAGGCAAGAATATTGCATTGGACAAGTCATATTACTCGCATAGATCTCCAACCTAAAACAGAAAATTAAAAGAAGAAGAAGAAGAAAAGACTATGGCCTCTATGGTAGTAAGGAATAAGATTTTGAATGTGAAATTAGCAGACTAAGAGACCCCGATCTCTAAATCCAACGGTTGAATTTCATGCTACTGAACACAATCAACTTCATGAAACTAGTATTATTTTCCACTGAAGCAATTGGGCCACAGAGCTTAGTAATACACAGTCAAACTTGCTCATTCCACCATATTTTACCTTGCTTAAAATTTCTGGTGATCCATAATTAAAACGTATCCCTTTATAAATCAAGGATAGAAAGAAAAAAGTTAAAGAAAAATTCTATCACCTTGTGAGAGAGTCATAACTATAGTAATCCTATTAGATTAGTATTAATAACGTGATGGGACTATTGAATTAGAGAAGGAAAAAAATGTAGAAATTGTTAAAAAATAAAATAAAATAAGTAAATAGAAGAAATAAATAATTGAGAGTAAAATAAATGAGGTAAGAAAATTATTATTGATATTGTTTTTTATTTTTTACCAACTCATAGTTTTTTTCTTCTTCAATTGCATGGTTTCATTATGACATTATACTCAAGTGATAAAACTATTTTACTTAGACTCTTTCATAAGATGATAGAATTTTTCTTGACTTCTTTTATTTATCATTCATCCATAATTTTCTCTTATTTCACTAATTGGATTAGATGATCTCCTCACTATATTGTGCTATCTTAATGAAACTATTTTACTTAAAACTCTTATAGTGTATTTATTTTTAAGAAAAGAAAGGAGAAAGGAAAGGAAACAAAAAAAAAAAAA
>CP135553.1:9137379-9161384 GCA_032402905.1 Khaya senegalensis | reverse complement strand
TTTTATAATTTAGTTAGAATTAAAATTTAAAATTAATTTAATTTTTAAATTAGTAAGTATATAAATTATTTTGTATTCTAATATAAAGAGTATTTTTATTCAAACAAAATATAATTAATACCATTCATTTATTTATTCCATCCACTAATTAAATAAAAAAATAATATTTTTTTTCCTTTTCTTTTCTTTTTCCTTTCTTTTTTTTATTATTTTTTTCTTAAAAACAAATACAACATTAAATTTTAACTACAATGCAACTTAGAAATACAAAAAGTGAGGCTAGTGAATTTAAGATTTTGATTGACGATTTTAAATAAGAATAAAGATAAATAACTATGATCGTGGCCGTCCATTTTCTCTAGCCAAAGATGTTGTGAATGAGGTGGGTAGCGTACTTGGCATTAAAAGAAAGCTAAAGGTCTTGTTAAGAGGCAGCTACGCCTACGCAAGCCCAACCTAACAACAACCGCCCCCGCCTTTCTTCTTTCTTTCTTCTTTCTCTGGAAAACATTGTAAAAGAAAAGTTAATGACATATTTTGCTTAATTATTTTAAAAGGGCATTGCTGAAGAGAGGTTTAGAGTAAGGAATAAGGTTTTCTAATATGGGTGGTAATTTGGATTGAACTTAGTTGGGAGTTATTGTTTGCATTCGAAAGGGCAAACAAAAAGGCCAAACAAGAGAACAGCACACGGGACAAAGCATGATAAAGTACATTGGATTATTTGAAGTTCCAAGTCGTTTGGTTTGAAAGATGGGATAATGTCATTTGAGTCCTTTTTGTTTTAATATTTTTTAAAAAGGCATAATTATTAGTTCATTTGTATTACACAAATCCTCTCACAATTGAAGTAATTAAACAGAAGGTAAAAGAAAAAGCAAATAAACCATATTGTTATTTGTATTGAGTCTTTTAAACAGCAGTCAGGAGGACCTATTTGACACAAACAAATAAACTTTATTCTTATTTAGAAATTGTAAAACCTAATGGATTCGGTAATTATTACTCTTAAAAAATAATAAAAAAGAAATGAAAACAGAAAGAAAATTGGAGGGGCGGCTTTTTCTTTGCTTTCCTTTCCAAAAGTAAACAAAACCTCATTACTTTTTGATGCGTTCCCTTGTACAAAAATCTTCTCCTTCTCCTTCTTCTTCTTCTTCTTCTTCTACCAGCAAATTGGATATTGTCTGTCGCTCAATCACCAATCATATCAAATCCCAAATCTAAATTTTCATCTTATCAAAGCTCCTTAAATTTCGCGTGATTCATTTCCACTTTCTCTTTTTTACGTTTCCATGACCTGTAAGTCCACTTTCCCTTTTTGTCTCCATTGTTTGCTTTCTCTTAGGAATTAGGGTTTCCATCCCATCCTGACTTTGCTTCCAGTCTTTTCTTTTCATGTATGTCATTTTTGACATTTGAGTTTTGTTGTATCCCTTTTGGTGAATCATATTTGGGTTTGGCTTTTTGATTTGAAACTGTTTAACTTGTTAACGATCAGCGTTCAAGGAAATTTAGCTGAAGATTAAAGATTTCTCTGTTTTAATTCATGGGTTTTTTTTTTTTTTTGGTGGCAATGTATTTGTTTTTGTGCTGCTGTAGATTTCATTTTGCTGTTTTTTGCTTTGAAACTGAGAAAAAAGAAAAGAAAATATGTTTAGAATTTATTATTTTTTAGTAGTTATGTGCTTTCATTGAGTGATTGTTGTATTAAATTAGTAGTTTGTTAAGGTTAATTAATTACTTACTTGATGTCATAACGGTTGGTAAATGCTGACCCACGTTTTCTTTTTATGTTAAAATGTCCTTTTAACAATGATTATCTGGTTAACCCTTTGGTATTATGTTTAACTCTTGGTGATGAGCAGACCAGTTAGCTTGTGACTATGACGAGAGTAAGCCGTGATTTTGGTAACACAATGCAAAAAGACGCTGTTCCAGCTGTATCAGCCGATGTAGTATTTGCTTCCAGTCGGTTTCCCAATTACAAAATTGGAGCCAATAATCAGATTGTGGATGGGAAAGACGACCCAAAAGTACTGTCCATGAAGGAGGCTGTTGCTCGCGAAACTGCACAATTGTTGGAGCAGCAGAAACGACTCTCAGTTCGTGACCTTGCCAACAAATTTGAGAAGGGGTTGGCTGCTGCTGCTAAGTTGTCTGAAGAGGTGAAGTTTATTTGGCATTTGTTTGTTTGTATTTCTGTTTGGAAACTGTCAAGACTTTCATAAATTGGTAGAGAATTTAGTTCTATCTAATTTCACCTTTTTTATTTGTTCTTATCTATCTTTTTATACCATAAATTCTAAGTTGATTGACAGAATATATTTAGGTTTTACCTAACCATGTTCTATAATTTGAGTAATAGATGCCTTATCTCAACTATGACTATTAAATTCAGAAATTGCTTTTGGGTTTAAGATGAAGCATTATTCAGAATGCAAATCTTTGGTTGTGTTGGGTATCATTTAACTACTCTATGGTTTGTCTCATTTGAGTATTGTTGTTTTCTTTCTGTTTTATCTGTCTGCAATGGTGAAGCAGTAGGAAATGTGAATTTTCTATGTAAATGAATCATAAGTACTTCTATGCGGTGTGCAGGCTAGACTCAGAGAGGCAGCTTCATTGGAGAAGCATGTTCTTCTGAAAAAGCTTAGAGATGCATTGGAATCCTTGAAAGGACGTGTGGCAGGTAGAAACAAGGATGATGTAGAGGAAGCCATTGCCATGGTTAGTCTTGTATAATTTTGCTCCATTGAACTTTTTCCTTCTAAGTTGTAACACTCAAATAACGCATATTGTGTAAGTTGGTTATTATGTTGTATTGATTCTTGAATAATTTAGAGAGTATGATTTTCAATGCTTTTCTTATTTTTGTCAAGGTTACAAACGGATACAATTTTTGGTTGTCTTTCCCATTTGTGGTTTGTTTTAATTTGACAATGATAATAAGTTGTCTTTGGTCAAGAGATTCCTGGTTGTAACTTTATAATTTTGCTTGTAAGATAGTTTTAGAGTTTTTCTGATTCATGCTTTGATGGCAAAGTTTAAACTTAGTGGTTTGGTTTGAAGAATGAAATGGAATGAAGAATGGAACGGGTAAAGAAAAAGACAAGGGAATGGAATGGAATGAGTTAGGGAATGGTATTCCATTTGAGAGAATAAGGATCCTACCATATTTTTTCCAACCAAACAAAAAATTCATATTACTTCCCTCCCCTCGCTATTACCTCCAACCAACCGTGCACTTTAAAATCTTTCTTTGATCAGCATCCCAAGACCTTGCTTACTGACACAGCAAGGAATAATGACCTCTGTTATGGTACTGGGACTATTTTAAATATGTTGAACTCTACACCATATAAACGTAGACTTGTACCATGTGGTACATCTTCTTGACAAAGAGCATTAGGGTTACATTGGCATTATGTTGTATTTTTGGTTTTAAAATTAGAAACCCTTTGATGTTATGATGTAGTTGTTATTTTTTTTTTCTTATGAAACCATAATATAGGACTTTGTACCTACTAAGCTAAGGAACACAGAGGTCTTGGTGGGTGGTTGGGTCCTTCTCTATAGTGATGGTGATGGCTAATCAATATCATCTTGTCTAGGACTATCAAGCACTCATGGTTACCTAAGAGATTAGGATTTTCTTTTATTACTATTACTTTTATCTTTTAGATTTACCGTATGCAGATCTTTATCTTTATCTTTGATAAAGTCTTTTGTTCTTGGATTAGGCTTCTAATTAGGAAGTGGATCTGGGGATGAATGACTTCAAACAAAAAGGATGCAAGTGTAGAATAATGTTGAGTACTGAGCTCTTTATATAGGAATTTCCCTGCCTTTCGAAATAGTTTTTACAACAATGTTATATGAGTTATCATTTAGATAATGACTGAGTGTAAAGCTCATGCTCTTGTTTTATTTAATCTTACTGTATGTTGTTTGAATTCATTGCATTAGATGCTGTTATCAGGACTTACAGAAATTTCCTCTCTTCAACACCCTGACACCCTTAAAGCATTGGAAATGCTAATTTTCTTGGTCTAATTTTATTGTCCTTTTGAATTATTTTTCTAGTGCAATTTGTCTAGGTTTTTTGGCTCATATAATATTGCCTATGCAAAAATTCTAGTGACATGGTCTTTTCTCCAGGTGGAAGCTTTAGCAATTCAGTTGACTCAAAGAGAAGGGGAGTTGATTCAAGAAAAGGCAGAAGTAAAGAAGCTGGCAAATTTTTTGAAGCAGGTAATTTAAACTTTTAATGGAATTAGTTTATTTGTCTTTGTCATGATTTTTAGTTATTGTCTGATGTGAATCTGAGGCAAATTGTATTTGCTTGAATATATGATGATAATCTGAAAGAGTTGGTGATTACTGGTTGTGAGAGCTAGTTGATCAGGTTCAACTAGTCAAACCTCTTGGGGTGGTATAAGAGGTTTCAGTTCAAATCTTGCTTACTTTAGGGTGGGGTAAGGGTTTAGTTTAGATAGATATATAACCATCTTTTTTTTTATAAAGTGATGATTGGTTCCTTGTGCAAATGGTGCTTCTGCTGAATCAAATGGATTTCAAGATTTTTTATTACAAAAATAAAGAACTGACTTGGATGATAGTTTCATTGACATATATCTCATATAACATTTCTTTGGAGCTTTATTATTGAGATCCTGTCATGAATTTCATCACTAATTTGAAAATTTACTGGCTTAAGCTCTTGAAATTTGTTATAGGTGCTGTTATACTCACAACACATTACAGAAATTGCCTCATTGATGCTGCTTTATGGGGCTTTTCTCTTCAATAGATTCTCTTTGTCTCACAATATTTTGTTCCATTTGACAAAGTCAGCAATTTGAGAAGATATGGGATTAATGTATCACACCTATTTATTTAATTTTATTTTTCTACATGAACCTCTCACTGTACTTGAGTTTGGAATGAGGATACTTCTAGCCACATTGTTGATTGATAATTTGTTGAAATAAATTTGATATGTAATTTCATATGCACTGAAATTATAGGATTAGCTAAAGTTATGGGATCAAACATCATGGATTGAATGTTGTATTATTTGATATTCTCTTCTGTGCCTTGCCTTTAATTGTATTTTTTTTTGGTTTGTTTGTTAAATTATATGTTTGTTACTTTTATTATTGACAAAAAGTCCTTATCCATAAACATAAAAGTGTAGCCTATCTCTTTTTTTTTTTTTTGGGTTGTGTTGTTGTTGCTTCATTTCTCTCACTATTTAGTACTCACTAAGTTGGAGTAAAATGGGTCCTATTCTTATTTGGAAATTATTCTGGTGAATATGAACAAAATTGTAGAAGTATTTCTTGTAAAACTTGGTTTTATTGTAGATACATCTTGATATATTCGGTAACTCATACTTTTTGTTTGTCTAACATGCTTTGGTGCTGTAGTTTGGATTTTTATTTTACTTAGTTATGTGCCTGTTTATATTTGTTAATATATCATCTCAATTTGCATATGTTCTTTTGCCTGACAAATGAGCACTTGTTGATTTGTAGGCTTCAGAAGATGCCAAGAAACTTGTTGATGAGGAAAGAGCTTTTGCTCGTGCTGAAATTGAGAGTGCCAGAGCAGCAGTTCAGAGGGTAGAAGAGGCTCTTCAGGAGCATGAGCGAATGTCTCGTGCTGTGGGGAAACAGGTAATACAACTCTAAGGTTTCAGTTGAACTGGAATGTGATATTGGAAAACATGATGAAATCAAAGTCCAACATTCACCACTATTTTCGTCAGTGGTAATGGCCACTTAAAATCATCTCATAACCAATTTGTTTTCCTTGCAAAAATCATCTCAAGCGAAGTAACTGCTGAATGTGAACATTAAAGGTAAGCAAACATAATGATAACTTAATTTAACCTGGCAAAAGCAATCTGTTCCAAAAGCAGTCTGGAGGAATTCATCTCAAAATCGGCTAAACAAGCAAGGTTTCAGGTGAGCTTGCTGACATGGTATGTGCTTGACGAAGAACTGGTATAAACTTGTGGATAGTTGATGGTAATGATTGTGCGTTTCTGATGCGAGCTAGGCGTACCAAGGCAGCCTAGTTCAAGCTTTGTCCTTTTATACAAGACCAAATAAAGATGGAAACAAATCAAGGTAAGAAAAAGAAAGAAAATGAAGTTGGATAATTCTCAGCTAATAGGAGGAAGGAAGAAGGAAGTTGAGAAGAGGTCCACAATTTTTTTATTGGAAACTTTTTCTTCAAATGTCAACCAAAAAATATTCCAAGTAAATTGAACCCTAAATTTATCAAGAATCCAAAAACTCTAGGCTTTAAAATCCTAGGTTATGATGGTTCCCTACCAAGTCAGAGGTGGTAGTGGTGATGAATTGATGGTGGGATTGGATTTGGTGTTAGTCATATAAGGATATGCAAAATTGTTTTTAAAATTTTTCTAACAAATGTCAATTTGGTAAATATAAACGTATTCTGATTGATATTAATAAAGATTCATTTATGGTATAAGATGCAGTATCTTTTGGTTTTGTCACTACCTTCTCTAATCATACCTTATTCTAGGGAGGTCAACCAAAATAAGCCATAGAAAAATAAATAATTACTTAGTCCAAGTGTAATAAATATTAAAGCTATACCACCAAGTTTGGGTTATTTTTTCATTTTCCAAGTCATCATAGTCTTATATGGATGTTAATGTTTGGATAGCTGTAAATGTAAATGCATTTGTTGTTATATTTATATTTATTACGTTAGGATATTATGCTTGCTATTAAGTCAGTAGTTTTCTGGAATTATGAGTTTTACATCTTGTTGAGGAGTTTCTTATGTGCCAACTTGGATATTCATTGTTGTTGCATTAGCATTATTTATTCTGATTTATAAAAATAATATTTGGCATGTGATTTCAGGACTTAGAGGAATTAATGAAGGAAGTTCAAGAGGCTAGGCGGATTAAAATGCTGCATCAGCCAAGCAAGGTTTATATTAGATCTTTGTTTTTGATGTGGTTTCTGCCTCTAGACAACAAAAATTTTTGGTATGCTTTTTTGGGTTTGGTGTTTAATGGCATGCTGCATTGTTTTTCTAAGTGCTATTTCAATTTCCCTTTTCCATGAAATTGGTTAAATGTTTATGATATATTTTTCTTTATAGATGAGTTTCCAAGTCGTTGAACTATCTGTTTTATCTTATTTTGAACAAATAGATATGTGAATGTGTTTGTTTGTAAGATGTTTTGTGTGCAATTAACTAAATGAAATGTTACATGGACTTCCATGTTTACCAATTGTGTATGTGTCAATACCACACATGTATGGGTGGAAAATCTGGGTTGGACTGTATAATAGAATATTGAACATGGCTGTTTTGAATGATAAGACTTTCTGCTGTTTTTTTTTTTTTTTTTTCTGTGAGAAAGAACTGGCTTTAGAGCTTTCGATGTAGAAAACACTGAAGAAGAAATTCAGAGATTAGAGGAGAGCAGTTTGTAAAAGATATGTATGGACCCATGAGAAAGAGGGGGCCTGATATTCAGGAAAGTAAGATAGACGAAGAATGATGTGGAAGTTTCTATTGGTCAGAATGATAGAGGATAGATAATCTCCAAGGACTAACTTTGGATTAGATTTATATGGATACTATCTTGGATTTGGTGTATGCATTTTGGTCTTCCCATAAGCCCTGAACTTTGAAACTTCCCTTTTCCCAACCATAATGCAGTTAAGGTCATTGGTAAAGACTGCCAAGAGACTCTATAGTATGCTTGTTATCACCTGCAATTAGTTTTGAACTTTATATTCATTTATTGGAACAATTTCAGTAACTACCCTGACGTTCAACTAGATACTGTAGGACACAATGTTTGTGTTTCTCCATCGTGAATCTAGTTTCTGATGGTCATAACTAGTTATGAGGATGGATGAACTCCAAGGGCATAATTACGTTGGTTGTCTGAGGCCCATACTTTGTTGTTTACCATTCTACATTCTATCAAAAAATGTATTTGGATTCATATACTTAAGATTCTCTGCATGGTAGTTCTGTTTGGTAGTTTATGTAATGATAATGTCTATTACATAGCATGGCTGCTATCTTATGCTGGATCTGGAGTATTTGTCCTTAACCAGAATGTGCAGGTTGGGCATTTGGTTATGCCAGAAACCTTAGTGTCAGGTTTCTGATATAGGTCTCTACAGTTTCTATAGCATGTGAGCTATCACCTACCACTGGTTTTGAAATTTCTATTAAACCAATTTTGCACCCTACATCTTTCTTTACAGAGTCATGATAAATTTTGTTGAGTTATGAACAATTCTTTGAAATTTTTCACACCATTAAATGAAGCATTGTTGTTATATGCCATCCTTGTTATAATTTGCACCTTTTATGTAGTTTCATGCTTTTTATGGTTTTATTCTTAATTCATATATCGTATCAACAGATGGGAAGGTTTAATTTAGTTGTCTTGTGGTCATTCTTGTCATCATTTACTGTTAAAAGATATACTTTTGATTTGAAAGCTTCTATTTCCATGTGGTATATTAGGGTTTATCTGCAGTATCATACTTTCATGTTTTTGTTCTATGTTGATATATCGTATCGGCAGAAACCCATTTACAAGTAGTAAGTAAATCAAGCTTAAATTTGTAGGTTATGGACATGGAGCATGAGCTTCGAGCATTGAGAATTCAACTTGCAGAGAAGTCCAAGTGTTCTCTTCAGCTTTGCAAAGAGGTTCATCTATTATTCTGCACTAATTAGTGAAATTTTGATAATAAGTGGGGTTTGTCTATGGTACCTGAGGGTACCATTGCATCCATTTTTTCAAGTTGTTCAAAGGTCATTTTAAGTTTTTCATTCATGTTTTAAGTACTATTCATTACATGTTTTAAGTTTTTCTTAATACATTTGAAGTTTTCTGCTTTATGTTTCAAATACTGTTTGTCTTTTGTTTTATATGTTTCAACATTTCTTTTTTTTTTTGTTGTTTCAAGTTTTACAAAGATCATTTCAAGTTCTATGACTAAAAATTTTTTGGAATGCAACGGTACCCTTCGGTACCTTAACTAATCCCTAATGAGTGACTAAAAATTTTCAGTTATTCAATTCATGTTTGTAGGTTCATACATTGTAGAGAAAATGTCTTCTAAGATTATGTTCCTTAATATATTTGCATTTCATCTTATGTTTTCCAGCTGGCTATGAGCAAGAGGAGTGATGAAAAGTTATCTGATTTATATGAAATAGATGGCTCTGAAACTTTAGGTTCATATTTAAGGATTAAGCCTTGCTCAGATAATGCTCCAGAACTTTCCCGCTGTTCAATTCAATGGTATCGTGTATCTGAAGGTGGAAAAAGGGATCTTATATCAGGTAAACACATTTTGTGATTTTGTTGCTTTACAAAGACTATTAAGAATAGATATGTGAGTTGTAACATAGGGGAAAAAACTTTTGGTGGTGGTTTATGCTAATGAGTAGGGGATAAAGTACGTCCAATATTAGTCTTTAAATTTGATGAATAAGATTGGATGGGTAAAATCAGGGGTTTAATAGGGTTGAATGGCTAGAATATGGTTGCTAGGAGCATGATCTAGCAATACAGACTTTTTGCCCTAGTTTAATTATATATATTTCTGTCTCAGGAGCCATCAAATTAGTCTATGCACCAGAGCCTATTGATGTTGGGCGAGTACTGCAAGCTGAAATTATTTTTGAGGGACAGCAAATTACATTGAAAACCACTGCTGCCATTGATCCAGGTGTGGTTTTAATCCTGGCTTCAACTTTAGTTATTCTTGGTAATTAATATTAGATACTTTAGCTAATGTAATTTTTACCAAACAGCTCCTGGTTTGGGAACCTATGTGGAGGCACTTGTACGGAAGCATGACATTGAATTTCATGTATGTTATTCCATCTATCCAAAATTTTACCCATTTAGTAGCTAATATAACTCAGATTCAGTAGAGAATATTATTCTTTATGTACTTCCATTTTTGAACTTCTCTCTTGTTGCAAATATTTCCACCATTGTTGGTAAATTTTCATTTCACTTCGCTTTTTTGCATATATTGGACAGGTTTAGCCAATTTCGTATATTTCTGATTGAGCATGCCTTTGTATGCGATGGTTGGGGTTGAATTCAAGTAAATTATACGTCTACAATTCTCACAACTATTTGGAAAATCTGTTATTCCTAATTTGAGAGCTAACAGGGCCTTCACTTTCGGAATTGTGGCTTGATTTGCTGGTCATTGATGTTGTACTTTTTTGGTTTTAACCTTTAAAGTAACTGGCTCTCTGTCAAGCTTTTCAAATTAATATGAACCAACCATAACATGCAACATATATAATGTCTTTTTGAAGCATAAACATAAAAAAGTACCATTTTTATTGTGATATAGAACATGATTTTTATGGTTGTTTCTATTTTTTAGTTTGTTGGACAATCATTGATTTGCATTGAGTTCAAACTGGGGGAAATCTGCTGTGACTATTATCATCTGTACGCCATTTGATACTCCTTTAATTTAATATGTATTCTTCTTTGTAAATCTTCACAGGTAGTTGTTACCCAAATGAATGGAGCAGATCGTCCACCAGAATCAATTCATGTACTTCATGTAGGAAAGATGAGGTTAAAACTTTGTAAAGGAAAAATGACAATAGTTAAAGAGTATTATTCCTCTTCAATGCAGGTACTGCACTCTCTCTCTCTCTCTCTCATTTTTTAATTTTCTATTTGTATAAAGATGATTTTGATGTTTGAGGAGAAGCAAATAAGGAATCCATGGGATTGATATCATTCTGATATTTATTGGCAATCCCTTTTTCTTACATACTAACTGAGATCAGTTTAAATATAACTCAGATAGCCTCACATGCTTTAATTATAAGGTTGATAAATCCCAACTATTCTTGTTGATGTTATGGTACTCTTTAGCCCGAATGAACAGAATTTGTGTCTCTCATGGTGATTTCTGACAATGTCTTCTTGTGCTTAATTTAGCTATGTGGAGTTCGAGGGGGTGGAAATGCTGCGGCTCAGGCATTGTTTTGGCAAGCGAAGAAAGGGGTTTCTTTTGTTTTAGCATTTGAATCAGAAAGAGAAAGGAATGCTGCTATCATGCTTGCCAGGAGGTTTGCTTTTGACTGCAACGTAAGTATTTGTAAAACATCTTTCTTTATCTTTTGAAAGTTCTCACATGCTTTTAAGCTGTTACATACATGCACATATATTTTTTTCTATCCCACTGAAATAGATTTTATTTCTGAATGTTTCAAATGGCAGATCATTCTGTCCGGGCCAGATGACAGATCTCCTTTATGAGCCTAACCGAACTCCATATGATATTCTATTTCACCAACTGTAATTATTGTCGAGTTTGACCATGTATTATAAGTTTGCAACACACTGAATTTGGCATTGTATGATTGTGTTTGTGGCTTCTGCCATTTTCTTTTTCTTTTTCTTTTTTCTTTCAATATATTGGTTATTTTTTCGCCCCAGCAGCAAGGCATTTTTTATTTGCCTTTTTGTACGAGTGTGACATCATCCCAAACAAATTTGGAGAATTTGTTTTCAGCTGTATTTCAGTGTACAAACCCTGAAAGATTTATGATTTTAGTGGCTGATGTGCACGATTGATGATTGGTATAAAAGATGTAATGGCCCCAGTACTCAAAAGTCCAATGCACGCAAATGTTTTATCTTCTTGTAAATGACTAGTGACATTCCACCACACCAGAGGCAACATAGCATGTCCCCTCTCCTGCTCAACCTGACGGCTGAATTGCTATATGTAGCTAGACAAGTTTTTGGTCTGGTTTGCAGCCACTGAATTGCAGTTAATATTTTCTTACCGTTCCAGTAAATACTGTTGCCTTGTTCAAATGCTGGCACATAGCCTTCGCGGAACCATTGGGCCTCTGCAAAATCGCCATTCACAAGTTTTTCGTACTAAACACTGGCCAAATATTAATTACAATTTGGTTATTAACAAAAAAATATTTATAAAAGTATGAATTTTTGAGAATGTCTAAATGTTCAAGTATGACTATGGAGAGGCATTGGAGGGAGCGAGATATACATCCAGAAGAGAGAAAACTATTGAAGAAGATGAATTTGAGAGGGACTTGATTATAAAATAAGTTGTCGGATATTTTAAATTGTATTAGAATTACTAAGTATTCATATCCATAAATCTTAACCATCGAAATTATTCAATGGTTAAGAGTTATAATTTGTAAGTTTTTCCAAATATTTCAGATGCTAAAATTTAAGATAATTAAATAATATGAAAAGAAAAACGAAGACTAAAAGGTTTAACAAATATAAAAAACCTGTTTATTTCATCTGTAAATTGTTGGAGCTCTTCAAGATCAGCATGGGTGACATACATAATGTATCATGAATAACCAATGGGAACATCATAACTTAATTGTATATTAATCGACATCACCAGTAATGAGGCTCAAAATATTTTGCAACACTCCATGAGTAAGTCTCCACTATTCTTTCTCTCGCAAAAGGGTATCTTGATTTAAACTAAATCTTTCCACCAACTACATGCTATAAAAATTAATAGATTCATCAATTTATATAAACAGATAAAAGTCCCCCTTTTTTAAAATATTATAATAATAATCAACTGATAAAAGAAACTTGCTTGTGAGGGGGCCTCAGTTGTTGTTGGTGTAGTAATTGGTACCCTGTTGGAAACCAATTTGGCAAACAATGAGTGAATGTCATAGGTAAATTCCTCAAATGCATGCTCATAAAAACAGATAGATTTGTGTGCATTAATTCTTGCAATGTCCTTGTGGTATATGTGGGGAGCCAGGCCTCACATTTTATACTTATAAAAAATATATATACATATATATATATACATACATACATATATATATATATATATATATATGTATATGTTTTCTTATATAATGTATTGTCTTTGCAGATTTGAAACATGATCATTTCAAAAATACCAACATATGCAAGATTTGGGGAAGAACTGAAAATGCAGAATGTCTGCATACTTGGTTATAGATACCACCTTCAAAATGGTAATAGGTTTGTTAACTCAAATGAATTTGTTTTAAATTTATTTCAAACAAATAAAGCCCAAAAAGTAATATAATCTCAATTAAAAAGGAAAATTTCTTTTCTTATTTATTTAACGAATTTATATTTATATTTAATTTTTAATTTTATAAATTTTATTTGCATTCGATTGTTGACAAGTCAGAGTTTGAACATCTTTTCATGAACATAATTCATAAATATAAAATTAAATAGATTATAGAATAGAATCAAAATAGATTGATTAATCAAAAATATATGTAAATATAGTTTGATGTAACATTATTAATTTAAAAAAATAATATTATTAAAAGAGACAAAAATGTCAATTCTACATTGTAGGATACCACTAAAGGAAAAAACAACCTTAATCCAAATTTATTATACTAGAATATGGTGAGACATTATAATAATTTTGTGTGAGTCAAATTTTCTATTCATGAGTGTCCTCTTTATCTTGTATTTGTGTTAAAAATTTAAAGTTGAAAGAGATTGAAAGGTCCAAAATGCTTAATTTTATATATAAAAAAAAAGTTTTAATAGTTTTTATAATCGTTGTTTTTTTTTCAAAAATTTTTTTTTTCCGTTTTATTATAAAAAAAAAAAAGCAATAACATATTATTACTGTCCCCAAAAAAATAATAATTAATAAATTTTCCAAAATTATTATAAATAACAAGTGTTTACTCTGTTAAGTCCAAAGTGGTTTACTATGCATTAAATAATTTTAATGAATTTGTCAGCTAGTCTTTTTTGTCAAAAAAAAAAACAGAAATTAAGGTCAATTAAACATGGCCGAGAGCCACAAACAAAACAAAAAAGTTAGTGGAAGTTTATTATAATAGACTTGTTTTTTTGGGTGAGAAGAATAATTTTCTTTTGAAAGAAAAAAAATAATTTTTAATTCTAATTTTTTAATAATAAAACGTGATAAAAAAAGATACATACTTACTTACTATAGTTAAAATACATAATGATTTATACATTCTAAACTCTTGAGACCAGACCCTTCGTGAATTAATGGTAATTAGGAATTTGTTAAAAAAATATTTTTGGTGGTGTCCCGATGTATTGTAGTAATAAATAAAAAGCTCCTAAATTTTAAAAATTATGCAAACAACCCCTAAAAAATTTATTACTTTTGCTTAAAAATTTACTTGAGCAAACATAAGGAATGGAATAAGATTATTGATTTACAACTTTACAAATTAATCAAATTACATAGTAGTGTTTTTTAATTTAAAATTTAATTTAGCTTATCACCATTAATAAAAACAATATATTACTATGTTTATTTAAAATTTTATAACATAAAATAGACCTTTTATGGTAACAACATGGTCAATGGATGATTTTATTTTAAAACTCTTAACAATTAATTAAACTCTAATATTATCACATAATATAATTCATATTAGAGCAAGCCCTTGCATAATTTTATTTATTATTTAATTTATATTTTTGAAAAAAAAATTATAATATATCATTTCAATTGATCACTGTTAAGAATTATAAAATAATTTTATCATATTCGTGACGTAATTTCTTAATTTTATACAGAGCTGAAAGTGTTTCAAGGAAACTTGATGGAGCTACATGTAGAGTATAATCGGAATAGGAAGAAGCAGATAACATGAGGAGGTTCTTCTTGTGTACACAGGTCATTGCGTTTCATGAGGTTTTTTTTAGTTTTTTTTTTTTTATACACAAATATTTCAAGCATACTTTCTATTAAGAGATGCATATTTTCTTTTAAATATAATGATTTATATGTCAAATTAAATATATGAAAATAAAATAATAAAATTTTATGAAAAATATGTTTTAAAATTTGATAGATATAATTATCGATAATTATAAACTAAAGCGTGTTAAATAATATTGTTTTTAAAAAAGATTTCTATCCCTTTAGAACCATATCTTGGTGCGAAGTAAATTTTATAGTGTCTGACTTTTAAAATTCAATGATTTTGATCTTATAAGAGCACTCTTAATGTAGAATTATAGAACAACTAAATTTGTGAATTCTCTAACTATGCAACTTTTGTTTGTAATCAAACTATAACATTTATTTATATGTATATACGCATTCTTTTTCTATGGGACATCTCCCTTTATAACTTTTTTTTGTCATAATTTAATTGAAAGAATGTATATTTTATTCAAATAGTTATCATTTTAATCTTATAGGAATTGAAATTGTCCTTGTAAACCTTTAATGGAAAAAAAATTAAATGGGGTATTATGTTAAGAGTAAAGTTAGATTAGAGAGAAGCATGATAACAATATGTTTATGAATTTTCTTTTTTATGTGCAAATATTTCAATCACACTTTCGTTGAATAAGAGATGCCTTACATTTTCTTGTGGATATAATGATTCATATGTCAAATTAATTACATTAAAATAAAAATTAATGGCATGTACTATGAATCAAAATATATATATGCAAATATGGTTAGTGCAAAATTATTAAAAAAAAAATTGACCTCATTAAAAGAGAAAAAAAAAATGCAGATTCTACTACTTAATAATTTTAGTGGAATATCACAAACAAAAACAAATATTCTAATTTAAATTTAATATCATAAAACATGTTGGGGTAAAAAATAATTATAATAATTTTATGTGAGTCACTTTTTTCGTTTTTTGTTTTTTTTTTGGTTTATTTGAAATGAGATTGTTTTAAAAATGTTCAAGAAAATTTTATTTACTAATTAAAATTTTAAGATACATTGGTAGAAAATATTTTGTCAAAATTTTTCTACTACTTTAATTTTTTTATTAGTTTTAATTCCTAATAGTCTCAAATCCTTAGAAACTAATATTCATATATCTAAATCTCAGGATAACCCTTCAATGTTTAAGTTAGGAAGCCAGAATGAATGATAAAATATTTCAATAAGGTGTTTTTAAAATAAACTTCTCTTTAATAAGAGTAGAATTCTAGATCCTGTAATTTAGTGCTGAGAGTTCCCCCTTTCCTTCAACAAAGTTGCTATTTATAATTTTCAAGCAAGAGTTTCAACAACTATCAACTCCCAAGATCATAGGCAATTATATATGACACTTGTCTTTACCATTGCTTAACGTGTAGCACAGTTGGAAGGCAATCCTAGTCAATTCTGATCAAAAGTCGAGAGGTGCGAGGACAAATATAACATTAGGACCGACCTTCAGGTCAAGTTGAGAGTATGCTTCAGGTGATAGATATCTATTTTGGTTCGAGTTCATACCAAATCAAAGGTGAGGTGATGCCGAGAGATAAATACTAACCTCGGCGTCACCTTATGCTAATAACCTTTGTCTTATTATCAGTGATCTTTTGTACCGGTCTCGATCCAATATTGTTAGAATGAACCACATGAAAAATCCTCATTGTGAAGTGACATAGTCCCTTGTGAAATACAATCGCCCTCACGTGGCTTAGGTCAATGAGGACAAGGCCCTACTTAGGTATGTCGAAAATACAAGCACTACAAGAAATTGAGTGGTTGTCGATATCTTATTGGACACTTAAGCATCATGCTTTGCTGTGCGAGGGCAGTAATATGACTGCAGAATTTTTTTTTTTTTTTTTTTGGTAATTACATTTTTTTTCTATAATTCAATTAGAAGTATACATGTGATAAAATTTAATTAGAAGTATATAATTTAATTACATTTTTTTCTGCATTGGAACAGCCGTTGGCCTCATGATTTCTTCATTCATATCCTTCCAAGCATTTTCACACATTTCCTTTAACTTTTCAATCGTCTCATTTCTTGAGCTGCCATATTGCTTCATATAACATTGCACGCCAGAGGCAACATGTCCTCTCTCTTGTTCGAACTTCAAATACATGGAAATATTGCATGAGTTAATTAGTGGATATAGAATAGAATAAAATAAAATAAAATAAAATAAAAATGACATCCTTCTCGGAAGAACATTGACGCTTGAGTAATTTTACCTCATTCGACATGACATCATCAACGAAACGACCAATTGTGTATGCAGCTGTAACAATTTTAGGTTCACTTTTCAACCAATCAAAGGGATTGGGCCCTTCAATTTCTTTCATTCCTATAAATGATGTTGCCGTACTTGACATAGAACCAGCACTGACGACTGCATTACTCAAATATTCATCAAATGTTGGCACATAACCTTGATTGAACCACTTGGCTTCAGCAAGGTAGGATCTAGCCATCCCTTTGAACTGATTATTGCAGAGAAAGGGAAAAAAATTTCTTAAGATTTGAGTGCAGAGTAACTTAATAGCTAGATTCATTCATTCATTCGAAAAAAGAAAAGAAAAAGAAAAAGCGTAAGACGGTTGCCGCATCCTTTGCATAAGAAACGCCATAAGAGCTTCCTTCCTTGCTTGTCATGATGTGGTAAAATGTAATTCATCAAATAGATCCAAAATAGTTTTATAAGGAACTTCAAATAATCTGGTAACTCAAACTTCTCAATGGCACTCAACTCCCACCTAAGAAAGTCATGTTAATAATTTGTCAGACGTTTGAACAACCATGCACCTTACTTCTGTTGAGATGTAAAAGTACTTCACGTGGAAAAGCAAAAGAATATAATTATGACATTCAATTACAACCTTTGTAATGCTTCTGTAAAAGGTTGAAGCTCCTCCAGTGTACCATAGGCATCGTATGTATCATCCAAAACTGAAAACATGGCCACAATTTTAGTACACATTAACCGCGCATGCGAGTAACATGGCTCAAGATATAACGCTTGCATGAAGAAATATATCTCCACAATTCTGTCTCTCGCGCAAGGAAGCTTTGACGTCAAGTTTAGACCCTTCCACCACCTGCATGCAATACATACGTTTTCGTGTTAGCTTTCGCAAACCATGCCTGCGGCGGTCAGCAAAACGAATTAATACGTAGATTGTTGGACCATTTACCTCGTCATTTCACACAACTCTTGTCGGTGCAGTAACTGTATCCTGTTGAAATCTAACTTGGCAAACAAGAGTAAAGTTTCATGTTTTGATTCTTCATCTTCGTAGAAGGAAATATATCGACGTGCCTCGTATCTTGACAATTCTTTGTGCGAGGGCATTTCCAAGCATTTAATAATATATTTTACCATATGATCGGGGCTTGAATTGGCAGCCAAAGACTTTAAATGAGCTGTTGCGAAAGCAAGGGCCTCCTCAAGAATATCTTCGTTGTGTATTCTCAAATGGGCTGCGTCATACAAACTTAATATGCCCCTTGCATCGAGAGTTAAGCTTTCTTTGAAATTGCCGTCATCGTCCTTGAATTTGTTAAAGACATCTGATTCAAATTCATTTATATATATTATCAGTTAAACTTTCATAAAAAAGTGGTTTGTATTCGTTACTCCATAAAAATGATTGTATTCATAGCTCTAATCAATTATGTAAAATTAAGGGAGTAAAACTTAACGAAAAACAAGAACTGCAGCCTATATGTATTGATTTCATGAATGAATTACAACAGTGAAGATACATGTACATATTTGAACCACCTAAGGCAAAGCACAAAGCTAAGGATTACAGGTGTAAGAGCTACATTCGTTCTTGTATTGTGTACAGTTGTAATTATGTACAGCTGAGCTGCTGATTCATTGTCCTTTTCTCGTACTGTACAGGTTTCCTTTTGGTGCAGAGGCTGCTGTGGTGGAGCATGTTGCAGGCTGAGTAAGCTGCTGACGTAGTGTGTGCCGCAGCTGAGGCTTAGTGAGCTGCATATATGCGGAGTTTGTTCTTCCATGTTTGAAATCTGTCACTTTACAGTGCGTAGTTAAGATGTCAGCCAATTGATCTTCGGGTGCACATGTCTTAATTCCTCTTCTCCACTTGCTATTCTGTCTAAAAAAGTGCACATCTATCTCTATATGTTTTAAACTTCTACGAAACAAGGATCCTCAACTAGTAAGATTGCTCTCAAGTTACCACACCAAATTTCTGCCTTTTAACCCTGGTTTTAGACCCAATTCAACTAGTAAAGACTTCAACCAAACAATTTTAGCTGCTGTAGATGCCGGGGAACGATATTCACTCTTTGTGCTTGATTTGAAGTTAAAATTCACAACAAAATTGCAAACAGTTGAAAATTTTGATATTTACCGATGTCTCAAGGAATACATTAATGAAACTTGTATTTACATTGTAGATGAGCACTCCTTATATGCAGAGCATGACTTCACAATCAAGATAAGATAAAATACAAATTGAGGTATTAAACAAAATATCCTTTTGAGGTTGTACGACATGAAGAGAATAATTTAGTAATATCTTTTTGAGTAAAATGCAATGGAAAGGGCATTTGTTATTCCTAACATACAGTAAAGAAAAAAGAAGACGACAATACTTACAACGGTTGTATTTTTTAAGGAAGAAGGTTGGGCTTGTTAACACATGGCCCAAGAGCCCATTTATCATCTGTTTTAATTCTTGAAACACCATTACCTGATTTCTTGCCCATTAGAAAATTTTCACAACTTGTTGATATCTATCATTTGTGATCCCTTCCCAGACTGCATCACTAAATCCCACTAGCTGCATTTTGCCTTCCTCTGCATCACTAAACCCCACTGGCTGCATTTTCCCTTACTTTGTGTAGTAGAGACCATGATCCTATGTTCCATGCAAGTATCTCAAGTCTTCTTAAGGTCAAATATTACAATGCACCTATCAGGCTTCTACACATAGTTTTGTCTAGAATCTATTACCTTCATGCTTAGAAAATTTCTCAAAAGCGCTTGTAGGAGTTGGCATTTGTTTGCAATCTTGCATACCAATCTTCTTCAGTAAAATGAATTTTGTATTGTTTATATTCTGGGTTTTAATACTCAATGGAGTAATATTTTATATCATAAATGTGTATTGTATACTACAACTCAATAATTTACTAATATGATGTTTCACATTAACATTATATTTTGTTCATATAATTGTTGTTATATTTATAAATTTCAAAAATTTGTAAATTCTGAATTTGACCTTAAAAAAAAAGAATCAAAATTTTGTCATATTTTGAGTATATCTCAAACTTATGATTGTTAATTATTAGATAAGAATTAAGATTACAAAACGACAGCACAAAATAAAAAAGTGGATTGATCCTGTTAAATAGGTATATTATGAACGAACAGTTTAGTGATATAATCTTTCAAATACTGTGGATCTGTGATTCCATCTCCCTCCTTGTAAAAGACTTCTCCAATGCGTGCAAAACTAACAACTCCAATGAGGTGTTGCATTGGCAAAATTGTTGGCCTCATACATTCCTGGTTCAAATCCTTCCATGCATTTCCAGACATTCTCTTAAGCTCTTGAATAGTCTCCTTTCTCGACAAGCCATATTGCTTCATGTAGCATTCCATGCTAGACGCAACATGTCCTCTCTTTTGCTCGAACTTGATATATTAATTAAACAAAAATGTATGATAAATTAAATATCATATTTAAGAGAATATTATGCATATAAAAGATTTATTTCAAAATTAGCTAACTATAATAATAATAATGGTACCTCGTGAGAGACGATGTCAGCCATGAGACGGCCAGAGAGAAATGCTGCTTGAATAATTTTGGGATTACTTCGCAGCCATTCAAATGCTTCGATCCCTGCAATTTCTCCCATTCCCAAAAATGATGATGCTGGAAGTGCAAAGCAACCTGCTGTTATTAATGCTATCCTCAAATGCTCATCAAATTCCGGCACTAAACCTTCACTAAACCATTCAGCTTCAACCAAATAAGCTCTCACCATCTCTTTCACCTATTTATTCACATAAAAACAAAGTTATCAATGATATTTTAAACAATGAGGACAGACGAACACGGAAGAATTAAAATCTAGGCAAAATTACCGTGTCTTTTACATAAGAGACTCTCCAAGATGTTCCTTGTTTTTTCAAATCATTCTCCAGTTCATCAAAAAAATTCAAGAGAGCACTGTACAGAATTTTCATGTAATTTGGTAACTCGTCAACAAGCGCATTAGTCTCCCACCTGAAAGAAATTTAATTATGTATCATGTAACTGGATATTCAGAATAAGACTCATAATTTAGAAGTGGAAGCTCCGAAAAATTATCGAAGTGTGTGTATGTGTGTGTGTGTGTAATCTAACACTACCTTTGCACAGCGTCAGTGAAATTTCGGAGCTCTTCGAGTGTACCGTATGCATCGAATGTATCGTCTATAAGCGTAAGCAACACGAGAATTTTAGTGTTCATCAACCTGGCATACGAGTAGCAAGGCTCAAAATATTCTGCGACAGTCCAGAAGTAGATCTCCACAATTCGGTCTCTTGCGTAAGACAACTTCAATTTTAACTTCAAATCTTTCCACCAGCTGCAATAAAAATGAAAATATCATGTCATTATAAAGCAATTTTTTGGCTAAATTCATATAATGTGTACATGTATTGGACTTCATTTACCTTGTGAGGTGGCTTAACTCTTGTTGGTGTAGTAATTGTACATGATTAAAATCTAATTTTGCAAACATGAGTAGAGTCTCATTTATACGCTCCTCTTGCTCGTGGAAAGAAATGTATTTGTATGCTTCCAGCCTTGGTACGCCTTTATGCAAGGGCTGCTCTAGAGCATCGATTATATGTTTTGCTAGATGTGGGCTCGATTTGGTGGCTAAGAACTCCAGATGAGCAGTTGTGAACGCAAGAGCTTCCTCAAGAATATCTTCATTGTGTATTCTCAAATGGGTAGCTTCGTATAAACTTAACATACCCTTCACATTGTTGATTAAACTTTCCTTGAACATACCATTTTCGTTGTCTTTGAATTTGTTGAATACATCTAATTCACAATCCAATACGCTCTATGATCAGCCAAAGCAATGAATGGGGAACTTAAAGAACTTTATCCCTCAAAAAAAAAAAAAAAAGAATATATCTTAAACAATTGGATGAAATTCTCAGGGGAAATAATAATAATTATTTCAGCTGTAATAATTAGGATCTATTGTGCTTCATAACAATAAAGAAACACACTAAATAAGAGAGACAGTACTAAATTTTAATTTTTAATAAAAACATAATGTTTAAGTAAAAGAGTTAAAATTCAAAAATTTTAATTATAAATTAATGATAAAAATCTTTATGATTCTCAACTCACTCTTATAATTTATAAATTAATTTTATATTTTAAAAATATAAATTAAAAAATTTTAAGATAATTTAAATTATTTATCATTAATTACCTACTTATTTCAAAGATAGAAAAAATTACATGAGAATTTCAATCTATATGTTTATCATTTGTCTTAAATTAGTCCTTGTTTAATTAAAATTAACATAATTATGAGCTTTTACCATTATACCTTCACCTTAATATATAGAAGATGTGGAATTATAAAATAGCTTTTTAGGTAAAAATGGAATAAGTTCGCAATTTTGCCCTTACATTGTTTAAGTTTGACTAATGAACTTGGATGATAACAAGAATTAACTTGAGAGAAGTGATAAACTACTGACTAATATAAAAATGTATTTGGTAATAACCCTTACATAATTTCTATCTATGTTTGCATGCTCAAAAGTAAAGGTACGTACCACAAGACATTTTGTAACCATGTTGTCTGAGAACTCGAAATAGGAGAGCAATACTGTGTAGATCATAATCATGATCATCAGCGAGGTTACCATGCGAATGGAAAATACGATTTAACTGTTCTTCAATCTCAGTCTCAAAGTAATATGAAACACCAAGGCGACACAATGAATCAATCATACTAACATTTTCCATGGGATCTTTTGTTGAAGCAATTAACATTTCCTTAACTTTTTCTTTCAACTCTTCTACCACTTTTCTATCATATGATTCAACTTCCTGCAAAAGTAAAGGCACAGCAGTATCAAATGCCACCGAAAGTCCTTCAACAACTTTCGAATTACGTAGCTTATAGATCGTTCGATGTTTAGGTGCTGTGACTTTTAATCCATAGTTATGGAAAAATAGAATAATTCGCCGTCAAGTATAAGCGAAATACTAAATACTTTCATCTGTCATGCATTCAAAACTGTCTTAAGTTAGCTAGCACTTCATGATGTATGTAAGAATTGAGAGAAGGGATATACGAAATTACCGAGTTTGGTGATATGAAGGAAGAGAAGGTGTCTTCCCATATCGTAGGACGAAAGTTTGCCAATGGACGGAAGTTTTCATTGCTGGTTTTGGCTGATAAATTACACGCCTGCAACTGCAATGATCTACTTTCTGACGAATTATTAACAGTCCAGCCGCAGCAAGCTAAGCGATGATCACATTCATCTCTGCCCCATATTTTAGGGTCAAATTTTTCGAATGAGCTGCATCGCAGAGATTTAGCTGCCACTGCAACTGCAACTGCTTGCGCTGCCATATGGATTAATATTCAATGGATGACAAACTTGGACCAATAGATATGATTAAGTCTGCTGAAATCCAGCCTAGTTATTTATAGAAAGCATATCGCAATAATGCTTTAGGTGATAGTATCTTTGTTTTTTATTATACAATCAACTTGCATTAAAATATATTTTATTGAATGAATTATCTGTGTACAAGTTGTGTCCATCTTCCAACAAACTAATTTACGTTGACTGATCAAATATCGTTGACCCTTCAATTTCTATTATAACCAGCTGGCACAAAACTATCTATTAAATTATATTCTCAATGATATAATAAATTAAATTATATTTATTTCCTAAAAGATGAATTTATAATTTTTAAAATTATTCTTTATTTATTTTAATTATTTATACAATAAGTACATATTATATAATATACAATTTTTTTGAAATAAAAATTAGAATATTTAGCATTATTCTTTATTATTGTAATATTATGTTATAAAATTTTAATTCAAAAAATTTACATACAATGCAATGAAAAAAATATAATATTACTTATTTATCTTTTAAATTTTATTTAAA
>CP135553.1:9125573-9136991 GCA_032402905.1 Khaya senegalensis | reverse complement strand
CAGCTACTGAGAGACTGTTTCATTTGTTTTATTGGTAATATAAAGGTCATTTTATTTGCATGAATTATGCGTTCCTACCTTATGGTTGTCATATCTGTTTTTTCTTTTCTGGGTTTCTTTCGATCGTAGAGGAAATGTCTTGAAGGGAATTAATTTGTTTTTATTCTCATAGAATGTAATTTTTCCTGGTGTACATGATATATGACTATCGTCTTTTTGTCTCCGGCCCGGGGGTGGGGGGGGGAGTGGTCTGACATTAACATTTATCTTCGATTGTTGTGTCTGGATCAATAGGTGGGGATTAGTCCATCAGCTAATTCTTGCTACATGTTGGCTCGGTTGCATTGCTAATTAAGGTATGCAAGAGATTATTATGCCAAGAAATTATTCTATGTCTATTGGTGTTGTTATTGTACATCTGCACTGTGTATGTTTGTTGACAATATGCACATCTTTAAAATGTCAGTTTTGCAGCTTCTAATATGTCGATTGTTGATTAATTATAAATTGAAAGAACAATCATAATCTTGCAATGATCTGGTGTTTAGATGTGTCCTAAAAACTCTCTTGCCCTTTTGTGTTTTCTTGGCAGTCCAGAACACAATTTGGTTCTTTATTTCAATGGCATTTCTGTGTTTAACAAAAGTTAATAGGATTTTTAGTTAATTATTAGATTCTTAATGTATACTAATCTCAATCATAGATTTTCTCTCCTTTCCTGATATTTTGAACATTCTTTTGAGACCTATCCATATTTCCACAGATAATGCTTGTTTCTGAAAGGGAACAAATTGATTTAGGCCTCATAATTGGGATACAGAGAATAATCAAAACCAGCATATCACGTTGTTCTTGCTTATCTACATGTGTGTATAAAGCTTGATTCAGATAACTTCCACGTAGGCATAAATCATATGAGAAACTATTTTTATTGACATATTGTTGTTGATATTTAGCCCATCTAGAAACAGGAGTGTCGATTATTTATATGTAGTGTACCAGAGAAAAAGATTTCAATTGTGTAGTCACAGAACTCTAACCAGCAATATCGAGGTAATTTTCTCTAGATTATAGAATTGATTGTTTTTTCCTACAAATCTAAAAATTAAGAAATTTTTATCTAATTTTGCCTTCAAATCAGTCTTGGTGGGTAATACAATATTCATTGAAATGTTCAATACCAGTCAATAAGCCCTGTGTCAACAAATATTTAGAACAGTATGAGGGTTAACATGTGAAAATCTTGCTTAAATTGGTGCATACCAGTTGGAACAGAATAATAATTTTAATTACGCCATTTCTGCTTCTACAAGTCATCATCTGTTGGTATTTCTTTTCTAAAACCTTTGTTTGAGTTGTTAATAGAAGCTGAAATTCATTGTTGGTGAGTCTTTCCCGGTGATAGTTTTGGTTAATTGCTTTGACAATAAGATTGGTTTTTGGTTCAGTTGATAATCTACCCTGCTGATTACTTGTTGCATGATAGATGTCTCATTCTGGAACGGCTAACCTGTGCAATATAGACTACATACAATTGAAGCCATAAACTCCCATTCTTGATTTGGAATTTCATATTTTAGTTCTCTGTGAACTTGACCTCCCGAGCATGACAAACTTAATTCTCTGGCTAGCCTGGAATTGCCTTTCTTGATTTGCAAAAGCCAAAGGAACACTATTGAAACATATCACCAAAGAATTAGTTTATCCCGTGCTTTGTGTAACATTTTTGTTTTCTTAGGATCCTGAAACTCCCAAATAAAATTGTTGTTATACAAGTTATAATAATATTCACTGCTCAGAAAAATCCCTAAGGATTGAACAAGGATGACTGAAGAAGAGAAAACTCTAGTGGAAATCTTAGAAGAGAATACCCCAATTGACTTGAGAAAGTATATAACTTACGTCAGTGCTCCACAAGCTGGTGCTGTATCAACATTTTCAGGAACAACACGTGATACCTTTGAAGGCAAAACAGTCATTGAGCTAAGGTATGAATCATATGTACCAATGGCAATACGCTGCATCAGCTAGATCTTCTTGGAACTTCCAATCTATTGCAGTTGCACACCGGCTAGGCCCTGTTCCAGTGGGAGAAACAAGTGTCCTCATTGCTGTATCAGCTGTTCATTGAGCTGATTCCCTGGATGCTTGTAAATTTTTGATTGATGAATTAAAGGCATCTGTTCCAATATGGAAGAAGGAGCTTTACTCTAATGGAGAAGTTTGGAAGAAAAATTCAGAGTTTATGGAGAAGAGGCTGGAGCTGGGGAAGAAGGATGGCATTTGCTCTGAAAGAAAAGTTCAGAAAGTCAGATGACTCAAAGACCTGCTGCCAGGCCAAGGTCAAGGCAGGTGATGATGCCATCAGCGGTACCATCGCTGATAAGGTGGTACCATCAGCTGAGAAATTGGAAAAATAGCTCAAGTGCAAAATTCCCTCCTATTGCAGTCATTTTATTTCTTTTTACTTGTATGTGTATATTGAAGCAATTACTATCAAACCATAGAGCATGCGGAGCTCTGTTATGCCTAAGTGTTGTTTCTTTGTTCAACAATCAAAGTGGCCGCCGGACATTGCAAATGTTGTTTTTGGCAACGACCAAAAATTTAGGTTGGTTCATGTTTTTGAAGGACTGTAAAAAACATGACATTTCAAAGTTTTGAAAACTGTAGCAAGCCAACTATTTCTCAACATGAAACATAACAATTTCCACACATCATAATGGAAACATGATGTCCTACAGGCATTACTTTAAGTCTGGTATCTCCAAAACGGAATCACTGGTGACAGACTATACAAAATCAGGGCATATTTGTTTACAATTATTCGGGCGAAAGGCTTTTGGCTGGTGTGAGAAGAGCAACAGCACCACGGTCTGGACTTGAGAATTTCCGGTACACTGCCTTGAGCTTACTTTCTGCAGCTGCAGAGTGAAATTTTGCCAGCATCCTTGCGCAACTCCTATTAACAGGATGGGAGAAACTCAGCTAAGAACCATGTACAAAACTAAAATAAAAGCTAATAATGGAAAGAAGATTACCTTAGCCGATCTTCGTCATAGCCTGTGTGGTGCTTCAAATTTTCAGTCCAATAAGGCATCTTATCTAGGGTGCATCGAGCAGCATATACAGCTGATGCTGCAATCAGTGAAGGACAGTACAAAATTGTGGTAGGATATTGCATCAGACCAAGTTCAGCCAGGAAAAACACCATGTTTGCCATCTGCATTATTATAGGCAATGAATTAATCTGAGTTTTATCACTTCAAGATATAGGTCTACATTAGCATTTTATATTCATGAAAATGCGACTAGTACCTCCTTATCAGCTGGCAAAGAGGCCTTGATATATCGAACCAGGAAAACATATGGTGTAGGAACAGTTAAATGCCATTCCAGCTTTCCCAAGATAGATTTCTCCATGGCTAGGACCTGTTCTCTGACATATGCATTGTCTGATATGCAAACAAAGTCATTAACCTGAAAATATTTAGAACCCAAATGTCAAACAAAGTTGTATGGAATTGATTCAAGTGCACATGTATAATACAGAAGAAGATACTACCACTGGTGCCCAAATCTCCTCATACTTGCAAGCAATAAGCATTGCGCTGATGCCAACAAGCTGAAGTTCTCTCCTTGTTACAACCTCTTCTGAAAGGAAACGATCAACAATGTTTATGGTAAGATAAAGAGTTTCTGGCATTAGTTGGAATTTTCTATGAACTTCTGTCAACCAGTCCACCAAGATCGATCTCATTTTTGCATTAATGTCTGGTTGTGCATCCATGTAGTCATGTACTCGACCCTCGCTCTACATCAAGAAATTCATATTAATGTAATGTATTGAGAAAGAGAAAGAGAAGCAGAAAGAGATTAAAAGACCATTACTTCTGTGAGCTTGTAGAACTTGTACATATCATCAACATATTCAACAACTGCCAATTCATTTTCTATATCATCCGCATCAATGTCTGCTATTGAGTCCTTTGGCTTGGTTAGTCCAGAAGCAGCCTGAGGTTGCGCATTCAGCTCAGCAAAGAACAAGAACGCTCAGCAAAATCAAGAAATCTTGTCACCAGTAACAATCTAAATTACCTTGCTTCGAGCAGTAAGGATTGAAGAGAAAGTATTGACTGACTTCTTTGACGATTCTTCTACTGATATTCTTTTGTTGTTAGGCTTACTCTTGTCGCTTTCATCAGAGCTTACAACAACTGTTTCCGGCTTGTCAATTACCTTCCTTTGCTCTGCTGCTATCTTCTTTACTGCACCGCCTTTTACTGCATTTCCATTGGCAGCAAGTGCAGCATTTACAACTTCAGGGATTGGTTTCTGCAAATGCAGAGTGTTTTACAACAATGAGTGTGAACTAAGAAGATTGAGAGAGACACCAAGAGAGAGAGATATTTTACTGGCTACCTTTCCTTGCGGGTGTCGTTCAGTGACAAAATTACCAATATCTTGAAGAACTTTTCGGCTCTTTCCATCTCCTAATACATTCTTCTGCTTCATTTCCCCTGAAATATTTACAATAAATTTGCATTTCAAGGAATGGTACCAATGAATTCCAACCCCGAGATTAGAATTCTACGTCCGCTTATATTATTAGAAATCTTAAGGTTCAAAATAATTTGTATAGCTCGAAGAAAATCTCTAATCTTAAAACAACTTGCTTTCCTGAAAAAACTCTCCACGCTGAGGAGAGACAGCTTACAAGGCATTAAGCAGTAAGAAGTCTTTGTTTATGCCTCTGTCAGTAAGGCTTTGTTTACAACATATTTGCAGGGCAAAGAGACCTAACCCATGAGCATGAGGAAATAACTAATAATTTCATAAAATTTACATCCAAAAACAAGAACGCCAACAATTACATAATCCAAGCAAAGAATTTCGCAACTAATCCAGAAAACCAAACCCTTGTAAATGTCCGGTAAAAGAATCAACCAATGAGCAAACAACCCAATAGCAGATTCAACAGAAGGATCCCAAAAAAGGAAAACTAATTGAATAAAAAAAATCTACCTCTAAGCTGATGGTGAGGAAGAACAGCTCTTGAAGCCATTTCTGGTTCTTTTGTCTGGCCAAAGACTCCTCCAATGCTTGCCAAAAGTGACGAAAGAAACTCTTGGAGACGGCTACTCCGCGTCTCTCCTTCTGCGTTTATGGTCGCCACCCTCTTTCTCTCTCTGTTTCACTGATAAAATCGCTCCGCAAATAAATTCCTTTCTCTGTTTCTTGTTTGCTGCTTTTGTGTGAATTGTTAGAGGTTAAACCAGAGAATGGCTCTGTTAAATTGCTTTTGAAATGAATGAATGCAAGCTCCAACGGTCTAATTTTTCATGTCGAAATACTTACCGTTGGATGGTTGAAGGATCTAACGGCTAATATCTCACTTTAAGTTTTGGAATTTTCTAGCCGTTAGCTGTACGGGCGGGAAGGGTCAGGCATCTACTGGGCCAACTTTTTTCTTTGGGCCTTGGATTATCCCTGGTGTTATAATTGTCCCTGAAACTCTTCTCACCAAATAGTTATTTTATTGACACCCCTTTAAATTCTTCATAAAAATTATTTTAACAAAAATTCTATTAAATAATTATTCTAAAAAATAATAATTTCATATATACTCTAAACAACCTCAAATTCACTGATTTAATCCCATTAATTTTGGATTTAAACATAGTATCAACCAGATGTATTTTAATAATAAATAAATAAAATAATAATAAATAAAATTATGTTCATCGTACAATATTCAAATGTCATGTCATGAGATACTTAAAAGATAAAAAATAAAATTAGATAAGAATTCATGTCTCTTTTATGATCGTTACATTATAATTATTAACTAATCTCAATTATTATTTTCACGTTATTATTATTAATAGATATCTAAATAAAAATATCAATTATAAAAAAATAAATAAGTTAATTAAGTCAAAATTAAAGGTGAGGTGATAATTAAAGAATTTGATGGTGAAGGGTAATTTTGCTTAAAACCCCACTTCCATGAGTCTATGTATATGAAGATTATCAAGCATTTGATCCACAAAACACAATGGCTTTGCTTGTAATCCTTTCATTTCTTCCTATCTTATTCTTCTTCTTCTTGTTCCTTCTTCCAAGGCTACATAGAAAAATCGAAAGTCCCCGTTTGCCTCCTGGTCCAAAAGGGCTTCCCATAATTGGCAACTTACACCAGTTCGACAGCTCAAATACTCATCACTATTTCCTGAAACTATCGAGAAAATTCGGTCCCCTCGTATATTTGCGGCTTGGTTTTGTCCCAACCCTAATCGTTTCCTCGGCAAAAATGGCTGAACAAGTTCTCAAAACACACGACCTTCACTTTTGCAGTAGACCTAACTGGCGCGGCCTCCAAATGCTGTCTTACAACGGCTCAGATTTAGCCTTCTCACCCTATAACGATTACTGGAGAGAAATGAGAAAAATACTGATCATTCATCTCTTCAACTCTAATAGAGTTCAGCAATTTCGTCCCATCAGAGAAGATGAAGTTTCTCGTATGCTCGACAAAATATCAAAGTCAGCAGTTGGAGGTAACGAAATCGTCAATTTGAGTGAGAGGATGTCGTTGCTTACGAGTAGCATCATTTGCAGAGTTGCTTTTGGCAAAAGGTACGAGGATGAAGCAAGTGAGAGGAGTAGATTTATCGAGTTGCTTAATGAAACCGAGGCCTTGTTTGTAAGTCTCTTCTTTTCGGATTACTTTCCTTTCATTCACTGGCTTGATAGACTCACGGGAATGATTGGACGGCTCGAGAAAAACTTTAGAGAATGTGATAAATTTTACCAAGAACTTATTGATGAACATCTAGATCCGCAGAGAAAGATTACGGATGATCAGCAAAAAGATATAGTCGATGTTTTGCTTCATATTCGGAAAGATGGAGGATCGAAATATGATCTCACTTTGAATCACATCAAAGCATTGCTCATGGTAATTTATCTACTCTCTCATATTTAAATTATGTATATTTGCTTTCGCTCAAACGTCGTTATTTTATAATACGGGGGAGGTGGGTCATTAGCAGTACGCTGAGGAATTAGTTTCAAATTTATAACAGTTGAATATTATTTTTTTGTTTCTTTACAGGATGTATTTGTTGCGGGCACAGAAACAAGTGCAGCTGTTGTGGTTTGGGCTATGACCTACCTGATGAAGAACCCTAGAGGAATGAAGAAAGCCCAAGAAGAAATCAGATCATTAATCGGAAACAAAAGCATTATAGATGAAGACGATGTGCAAAAACTATCATATCTCAAACTCGTCGTGAAAGAAGTACTAAGACTGCAACCAGTAGGTCCTCTGCTAATTCCAAGACAGACAGTTGAAAAATGTTTCATAGGCGAGTACGAAATACCAGCAAAAACACTAGTGTTCGTAAATGCAATGGCAGTAGGAAGAGATCCCGAAGCTTGGGAAAAACCAGAAGAATTTTATCCTGAGAGATTCATTGGAAGTTCAATTGATTTGAAAGGGCAGAATTTTGAACTGATACCGTTTGGTGCAGGGAGAAGAATTTGTCCAGGGATGCACATGGGAATGGCGACCATAGAGCTTTCACTTGCTAATTTGCTTTACAGATTTGATTGGGAAATGCCTGTGGGAATGAAGAACGAAGACTTGGATTTTGAATGTTTGCCTGGCATTGCCACGCACAAGAAGAATCCTCTCCGGCTTGTTGTCAGGAATTTTACGCATAGTATATGATGTGTGCTTTAACACTTTGTATTCTGTAATTGAACTATGTATAATCTTGCCTAAGTGTCTGTAATTTTCACACTTAAATGTTATTTTATTTTATTAATATTACCAAATTTTCTCTTTCACACTTCTTTCACATCATTTGACTGTAATTTCCCATCCAAATTAAAATATATTATCCCAAAAACCATTTGCAATAAAGCATTTTTTTTTTTATTCACTGTCAAATTATCTGCCACTGAATTATTTGCTCTCAAAGTATAAGAAAAGCCAAAGATGAACAAGAATTGTTTTAGCACCATCGACTTTGCATAAGATGAATGGAGAGTCATATTTCAAATGAGTACAAGTTTAAACAGAAGGATTTATCCAAGATTTTAATTAATCTACACAGTAAAAATTTATTATTAATAAATGAATATTTTAAATAAATTTATGTCTACAGTATTTCTTACCGTCCAGTAGAGCAAAAAATACTGTATAATTTGAATATAGTAGTAACATTGGTAGAACTTAAAAAAGAAAAGACATGTTTAAGTAGACTGTTGACAGAAAATGTCTATAATTTTGTAACGACGTTTGACAGTGAACTCAATCAAGAGAGTGTTGAAAAAACGTGGAGGAGATCCGAATGAGATCCAAGTGGGATCCATTTGATTAAGACCACCTCTATTCTATTCCATTATAAGAGCAAATGTTGTCAATTCAGTTATTCGTTCGCGTAGGATTATGTTATCCATTTGAAAGACCTACGAATCAAACGGGATTGGCATACGAACGCATTCATTGATTGACGTACCAAAATATTGATATCATTGCCCATAGAAACGTTATCAAGAGTTGAATAAATTGGCCCAATCCAACCCTTCTTTTTTTTAACTTAAATCAGCCCAATAACTTAAAGACCATTAGTTTCATTATCTTACTTTTAATTCCATCACGTTATATTGACAGGACCATTTGAATATGTCTACTTCTAGAGAGGGAGGGGCATCTACACCTATGTGCGCACACATAGGAGGAGGAGGAGGAGGAGGAGGAGGATTTAACGCCTAATCTTAAAGTTAAGTAAGGCGAGCACCGTCAAATTAAGTGATGGGTCTTGTCCTTAAGTGTTGATACTTAATAGTGAACAAAAGCAGCACATGCAGATCAAAGAGGAAGACTATTATTTAATAATAATGCATGGGATATGAATTACTGGAATGCGTTTGGTTCTTCTACTCACTCTTCTTCCGAACAAAACAATAAATTTTGGGCCCGCCCCTTTTAGATTCTAAAATAATTTATAAGCAAATTGCTTTTGAAAACACAAGAATTAGCATGCCATGCCATTCCACCAAAAGCAAAAGGAAAAGCAAAAGCAATCCATCACCCAAATCTATTACAACTTTGAATAACAACATTACTCTCTTTCTTTCAAGTCTCGTTCTTACAATTTCTGTTTTGGTTTTTGTTTTAATAATTAATTCTAGGAGTTTAATTGATGTTCAATCCTCTTTGTAGACCTTGAGACGTTGGGCAGTGCAGTCAACAAAAGCAGTCCAGTCCACTTGCATTAATCCAGTTGGAACTTCAAAAAGATTCTTATTCCCCTCTTATCTCCCTTCCCCCTCTGTTTCTTCTCTTTCTCCGTTTAAACCAAACAATGTCAGAGACCTGCAACTCACGCCACTTCTCATGGCTGGTGAAATCTTGTTTCCCAAGTCCAAACGACACCCTCAAACCATCCCCACGAATTCCTCAACCTCAATCCCTCGCCAACATCTTCTCCTTACCGGACGATCTTCTTCTAGAATGTCTTACCAGAGTTCCCTCCTACTCTCTCCCCACACTCTGCTTTGTCTGCCGCCGCTGGTCTCGCCTTCTTCACTCTCCCTCTTTTTTCAACCTCCGCCGCCACCACAACCGCCTTGCTAACACTGTTTTTGCCCTCAACCCCTCCGCTTCCGGCCTCATTGCGTCCACTCTCTCCTTCGAAAACCTTCAATGCACCATTTTCGCATGGAAAACCGACATTTACATCCGGACTGATTTCATTTTCTTAGGGAATTTGTTCGAGTTTTTAACCCAAGCACGGCTCGCCGCCATCGGGCCGAGAATCTACGTTATCGGCAGAAATGCGACGCTGCGGTATGATATTTGGACTGATAGTGTAATTGCACTGTCGCCGATGTTGTTACCGAGGAAAAAATTCGCTTGCGCCATTGTCTCTGATAAGATTTACATCGCCGGCGGTTCTTCAAGTGCGGCCGCTACGGTGGACGAGTACGATCCTGAATCCAACAGATGGCGCGTAGTTTCACACGCGCCTAGACTCCGCTACGGCTGCATAGGAGCGTCGGTGGACGGGGTTTTCTACGTAATGGGTGGGCTGAAGATTGACGGCGTTATTCCGGGAGAGAGGATGGAGGCGCATATTTATATGAGTTCGATGGATTTATTCGACGTAAAAACTCGCGCATGGTTAAGAAGTCGTGCAGTACCGGGCGGAGGATGCGTGATAGCCGCATGCGCCGCCACGGGACATATTTACATCCTAACCAGTCATGCAGTCGAGCTGTCGTTCTGGCGGTTCGACGCGCGGCGGAATCACGGCGGTTTCGGAGAGTGGACTCGGATGAAGATGCCGGAGCTAGCGCAGCCATTAAGACTAGACGGGTCGATCAAGTTCAGCTTAGTCGGCGTGGGAAATATGGTGATGTTAGCTCTGATGAAGAACAGGAGAGTATTGAGGGCGCCGAAGGAACGGTTGATTTGGATATACGACACGGTGGAGGGCGAATGGAGGTGCGGGCCGGATCTGCCAGAGTATACAACACGCGCTAGTTATGTGAATATGGAATGGTAAGATTGGGAAAGGCGGAGTTGTAGCTTGGGCAGCAGACAAAAATGATTGTCGTAACGTGATTCTTACTTACTGTTAACGATAGGAAGAGGGTCGGCATCTATTGGACGTATTACCGGAGTGCATCGAATGGTCTATTATTTTGTCTGAGATTTTTTTTTTTTTTTTATAAATAATGAAAATAATTATTACTACTTTCAGATTAACTCACCTGTGAAACTATCATTCTTAGAATGTGAACTCGGCAAAAATGTATTGGGCTTTCGTGTCTCTCTTTTCTCCACTTTCTAATCTCCTGTCAATTTGTTGTTCACTCAAATATAAGGACTAGATAATTCTATAATATAAAATATTTTAAATATTTACTTATTTATAAATAAATTTATAGTCAAATTGACTCCACTTGTTTTACTCTTCGGATGTTTTAGGTCTCATGTAAGTTAACTATTAATGTACATGTTAGAAAGGACTACTATTGATATACTCTTTCCATAAGTTAGCAGGTAGAGGTTTGCATGAGTTTCAAGTCAATCCGAAATTTTGTAAAATAGGATTGGTTGGTCCAATTTTTCAATCGAAACTGATTAATTTCAGTTTAGTTGTAGTATTAAAAAGTAAGAAATTGATTTGTTTTGATTTGATTTTGATTTTATAGAGTAGAAAATCGAACCGAATTAATTAAGAAAATAAATTCAAAACTTTTGAAGCATAAGGATTCAATCTCCTATCAATTTGTTGTTCACTCAAATATAAGGATTAGATAATTCTATAACATAAAATACTTAAAATATTTATTTATTTATAAATAAATTTATATTTAAATTGACTTCACTTGTTTTAC
>CP135553.1:9107540-9125073 GCA_032402905.1 Khaya senegalensis | reverse complement strand
ATTTTATTATTTTGCAATGTATTATTTTTGAAAATTAATTATTAAAGATTTTTATTTTGTAGTTATAAATTAACAAATCATGCAAGATAATATTATAGTAAGAGAAAATTTAAAAGAATATTATTTTATAGTTTTATTGAATAATCTTGTTGAAACAGTCTTATACAATTTTTAAAAAATTTTTTTTTACTATTACAAATTTAATAAAAATTATTCTTAAAAATAATATTTTTAAATATTATATTAAACATATTTTTACACTTCCTAAAATTTTAAAATAATTTTTAAATACTGTATCAAACGTATTTGAGTCATTTCATATGAATTAGAAACCTATTAATTATAAATTAATAAATTATTTTTAATTTTTAAAAATAAAAAAATATAGGTATTCAAATGTAATTATCCTAGTCAATACGAGATACGAACAACAGCGCGACTGTATATTACTTATTTAGCGAGTCAAAAAATAGCAAAAGTTCAAACGGAAATACCGCTAAAACAGACGGAACGTTCGAGTTTGGGTTCCCGAAGTATCGGTTCATTAACTTGTTCATTAAATCTTTAGAGAATTAGGGTTTCGGTTTCTCACAATTTTGGTTTGGATACATGAGGAAGAAACTCGACACTCGTTTCCCTGCCGTAAGTTTTTCTTCTTCTGCGTTTTATGGCTTCTCTGTTCGTCGCACTGCCCTTTTTTTTTTTTTGTGTGGAAAATCTCTTAGGTATGGTGACTGCGGTATTTGTCAAACTTTGTGATTAAAGGAGCTATATAACTTGTAATGATTGAAAATAATGGAGAGAAAATTGTTAGGGTTTGTATAATTGCAAAAAAAAAAAAAAAAGATTATTAAAATAGTGAACGATAAGTTGCTTACAATACAAACAAGCATTATTACATTCCCCAGTTTGATTGTTGAAACGGAAAATCCTTAATATTTATTTCACCATTGTTATTGTCAGAGTTCTGTTTAGCTAAGCTTGGTTTACGTTACTACTTGGTCGGACCACCCGAGAAATTTTGCCTGACTATTTCATTTGATAATATTTGATAGCTAGGTATAGTTCTAGAATATTTTTGTTAGCTGGTATAAGTAAAGTTGTCTAGCCGTAATTTGAACACACTATATCTCTGCTATGAATTTGCAGTTTTTGTATTTTTTATTGATGTGGAGTGTCTGCCAAGGTATCATAGCATTTAGTAAGTATGTTGGTGTTGGTCTTTGTGTGTATGAGTTTGCTAACCTCCTACAAGTTACTGTGCCCAAAAACAAATCTCAGGCAACCCCTAGGTCTCGTTTCTACTCGTAACATGAGTTAGTAAGTGTTAATAAGAATATCTGTTTGGCAATGTAATTGATATGTTAGACATAGGTATGTCTAGTTTAGTTCTAAAATTTATTTAATTTTTTAGCTATTGAAACTGTAGTCACACGGAAGCAATTATCATTCTTTTTGTATTCTTCCAAATTGAAGTAGAATTGATCATTGTTTGGTTCATCTTAAGTCATTTAATCAGTTTGCTTGGACACCTTTACATGTGTTTTGCTGAGTGGTTTGGAGTTCCTTAGGGGATGGGACTAGAAAGGAGAAAGGGCAGAGAAAGATTTTATGTGGTAAAACTTATCATGTTGATCCCTTTTGTGCTGGCCTCCCTATACATAATGAAGAGCAAAATCCTTCCGTCCAACTTCAGAAAAATCGTTGAATGACTACACATAAACCACATATATTCACAATGGCTTTTTCTCATATGCAGTGCATGACTATAATGGATGAGATCGTGACTATAATGGATGAGATTGTGACTATAATGGATGAGATCATATTATTTTAGACATGTTCTGTTTTACTAATTCTGTATCTCCGGGACCTGGGTTAAATGACTAAGTTGTAAAGATTTATTACTTTTTATGGCAGGTTGAAATTGTATTACATTAAATCGGTTCTAGTAATCATCACGTTGTATCTAAACAAGTTAATAATAGCCAAAAATTAAAGCATGGGCTTTTTGTCATCTTCCTGGCATGGAAACAATAAGAAACCTCTCCTAACATGTAGATGGTAGAAAACCACACACATACACTCATAAATAACTGAGAACAAGAATGAGGACAAGAACGAGATGAGATATTACTTATTTGGCAAGTTAAAAAATAGAAAAGAAAAAACTCAGAAATATCTCTTAAAGAGAGAGAAGGTTCGAGTTTTGGGTCCCAAAACATTGGTTCTTTGAGTACATTAAATCTTTAGAGAATTAGAGTTTCTGCTGCACTCTAAAAATGCCAGAAGCCAAAACTAAAGCAGAGGCATTTTTGTCTTCTTCTTGATATGGATACAATATGAATCTCCTGTAATATGTAGGAGGTAGAAAAATGCACTTGGCACACCTCCATATATGTATTATGTATATGTAATAAAAATGGATTTATAACTTTGATTATTTTATCTAATAGAGATGAGTTGAATTTATTATTTCTCAGGTTCGAATAAAGAAGATTATGCAAACTGATGATGATGTTGGGAAGATTGCAATGGCTGTACCTCTTCTTGTTTGTGAGTCATTTTGACATCTTGTATTCATTTTTCACACATTCTATGTTTCTAATAGTTAAGGAAATTCCCTACCATATTAGATATAAAACTTGCAGTATTGTAGTTCTCTTATTATTTCTGATAATTACACTTCTAATGGATCCAATGTACAGCTAAAGCTTTGGAACTATTTCTACAAGATCTCTGTGACCGGACATATGATATAACTTTGAAGAGGGGAGCAAAGACCATGAATTCCTTGCATTTGTAAGTTGCATTTACTGTTCATTTGTTCTTTGTTGTTTGAGTTTAGTTTACTATCAGTTTATTCACCTTATTGTTTTAGATGGTACATATCTATCCTATGCCATAGCATTTTTTTATTTTTTATTTGGGGAAAAAATTTCAACAATGATTGCTATGGTACGTGCTTTAGTGTTTGTCTGTGTTGTTTGGACAAGCATAGAGTGTAATCCTTATTGATGAGTCCGGTCTAGCCACCTTTAAGAATATCTGTAAGGGGGAAAAATATTATTTTAGATTTGGAAAGGGATTATTTCTTTTAAATTTTTTTCCCTTGTATGCTCTGAGATTGACTAATTTATATTTGTTATTTCACAGAAAACAGTGTGTACAGACATTCAATGTTTTTGATTTTCTGAGAGAAATAGTGGGCAAGGTTCCTGATTTGGGTGGTTCTGACACCACTGGTGAGGAACGTTCAGTTGCCAAAAGAAGGTTTGGGAGTGTGATCTTATTGTTAGTGCCTAAAAGAATCAGGATATATTTGAAGACTAAAAATGTTTTAATCTTTTTAACAGGAAAGTTGATGATGAAGACACTGATAGTGAGTCCAAGAAGAGCAGAATTGTTAGTATTTACTCTTTTCTTTTTCCCCCTTTTTTAATATATATATATATATATATCATTATTATTATTATTATTATTATTATCATTTTTAGGATAAAGCATCATTCATCACTTTGGTACATGTAGACTAACTCATTGGTGGTCTAATTGACTTGTGCGCTTAAGTTTTGCATATTTTGTACCCCATATTCTTATGATTAAGTGTTATAACTTTGCTTTTATAGGATTTTTTTTCCACTTAGAGTCAGAAAATCATATTGCTGCATCAGTTAGAAAATGCTACATTTCTTATCACTAAGAGGTGGCAATAATTATGTCTTGCTGCTATTCAGTTGATAGGCAGGCATTTTCTTTTGATGGTATGTTGGTAAAATTGTGCTAAATGGATAGAATTCACCATTATTTCCCTTTTCTATTGCAGCATGAGACTGTCCAAACTAGTGTCAGTGGTAGAGGAAGGGGTAGGGGCAGAGGCAGAGGTCGTGGGCGAGGTAGCCAAACAGTAGAAAGAGATATGTCTGCTCATTCTGAGAAGCTTGAAGATGATCAAGACATCTCAGATCACCATGACAAGCATAATGGAAACCTTGAAAGAGTAGCCAGTGGTGAAGAACCTGAACAGCCAAAGGATAGCATCCCAGCTGGTGATTCAACAGTGCCTGTTAGAAATTTTGACCTTAATGCGGAATTGGATGAGAACGGGGACTCAAAAGCCATACCAGTTCCTACCCAGGTTATCCTAACCACAAAGGTTACTTCTGAAGTAACAAAGGTTACTACTCCTGAAGTGATGCATGAAGCATTTTCCGGTTGGTCACTGACCGACATTGAAAAGATGGCCCTTGATCCCATTCAACTTGTTAACTTAAGCAGAAGGATAGACGAGGATGAGGAAGATTATGACGAAGACTGAGTGCAAATTACAGTGGTACAAAGTGGTTGCTTACCAAAAAATCTCATAGGCTTTTAACTCCTTTTTAATTTGTTTGAAAAAAAAATGGCTTTGGGATGGGTAGATGTGAAGGTAGAATTATGAAACAGATGGTAGGTAGGCAGCTTAGGAAAAGGAGAAGAAAAATTTGAAATCAGTTTTAGGTATGTAGATCTGAAGGTAGTGTTGTTTATTTTGATTCATTTAGGAGTTTGTAATAGAAGTTTTTTTTCCTAATATATTTGTTATCTGGTGCATTTTGGCTCGTCGGACTGCTTGTTATGATCCTCACCCTCTATATTTCTCTTGTTAGAATATGGGTTTTGGGCAGCTGCTGCAGGATTATGTTAACACAGTTCTTGAGGCGTTGAGGGAAGAGACAATAGTTGATATTTCTACGTATTTGTCAATTGCTTCATGTTCATATTTACCGCCAAAAATTAGACGGGGCGAAACTGATGAAAATTAAAAAAGAAAAGACGTTGTGGCATTTTAAGCAAAATGAGAGGGTATGAGTGCTATTTGCCCTGGCTTTAAAAACGAGAGAAAAACAATTCAATGAATTTTATGGTAAAATAAATAAATTTAGAAATTATAGAATTTTATCGTTTATTTGATAAAAAAAATTAATGTACCTGTAGCACCTGTCAAACATTAATTTATATAAACAAAATTTTTATAAAAATTTTTATTTTCTATATTTTTTAAAGTTCTTAATTTTATTTTTATCCATCGAATCATAATTAATTACAATTTAATCCATACCCATTATTAGTAACAATCTAATCAATTGTTTTATGTCACTAAGTTTTTACTGAACCAATGTATGAGTAGTCTTGCCGTCTTTAAAAGTTTTCTTTATACACCGTCTTATAATTTTCACCATATTATTATTTTCCCTCTGTTCTGTTTTAAACTCAGTTATACACTCGCCTAGGATATCTTGAATACCCATTGTGCCCCTGTCAACTACATTCAGATATAAAAAGTAACAAGAAGAATGAGATAAAACTTGCAAATATTATATATACATGGAACTTTATTTAATTTTCACACGATAAATATGCATAGCATCATTGTATGTAAGCAACATCAAAATGCACAGTTACACAAGATCCACTGAGAAGTAGTAAAAGATAGATATAAGAATCTACACATATAACTTGCATGAGATGTAAAACCAAATTCAAAAGACAGTCGATTTTATTTCAAAGTAAACAAAGCTTCATTTCTTCTGATATTCTTTTCTCCATGTTTGATATACTTGCAAGCTACACGTGGTCTTCAGACACCTGAAAATAAAAGGTAAACATCGTCAATACCGATAGTCAAACTATATCCTTTACTCCATTCAACTTAAAAGTTAACACACAGATCCAGCTCCATTTAATTTAAAAGTTTAACACAGAGTTCCAGCTGTTCATTTCATTTAATCCAATGGTTAGGATCTGAAGTAAAACTAAAAAAGTAGCATTTAACATTTCTGCACTTAGCAAACTCTTCACACCATTGAGGTATGGGATGAGAAAGAGGTATATAACTTTATAACACTCCCACAATCATTACACGCCATGAACAATAATGCAGTATATTGTGGTAACAAATATGATCAAGATGATTCTCTTTCTTTGAAATGAAAGAGTGAAGATAGGAAGTATAACATATCATTTTTTTTGCATAGATAAACATTCTAATTATACCGATAAACATTCTAATTATACCCAATTCTTTATCAATGAACAGGATAGATTATAAAATGCCCATCAAAACTAACAGATCCTCTTGGTCAAAAATATCAAATTATATGGTGGAAAAATGCCAATGCATCATAGCACAGCAGTGAAAGGTGGACTTCAGAGGTACCACCTAAGAATTTACTTACTGATACATTTCAGGATCTTCCAAATTTTAGACCTTGTCAAGTCTTTTGATCCATTTGTTTATGATGTTCTGACAATTTACGCATAAATGCAGTGATCCAATATTAATCTTGTGTCATGTACTATGTCCAGTATACTGCAATTATTTTAAAATTTTAATTTTCTTTTCTCTAATATAAACAAAACCCATCATAATATGATGTGAGCAAGATCTAATCCTAAAACCAATTGTACCACTTGAAAACTCCTTACTTGAACAAACTAGTACCTACAGACACTACAATTATAATGCAATACTTTCTAGAAAACAAGTAAGCAATGAGAAATTAGGACAAAAGAGCCAAAATAAATGCAGCATGACATGAGTGAAAAAAAGGAAAGACATTAGATGTTTAATAGCAAATACACAGAAAAGCAGTATTGAAGACAGCATACACCATCTACAGTTAATAACCACCTAAAAAAGGGCCCAATTAGGAGGAGGGATTGGTTAGAGCTTAAAAGGTGTTGGCATCAGTAGTTATGATTCACCAGATTGTGCTTGCTGGACCTTGGACAACAAGGCCATTTAAATATCTTTATAGACATTTGCACGTTTCTATACAATCATACGAACTCAAAGAATAAAATAGTCTTATATATACCATTAAGAGATGTGAAATCTCTCTAGCAAAAAGTCCAAAGTGCCTATTGGTGTTTTGCTTATCACATCTAAGTTAATTCAAGTCTCTCTGTACTGGCATACCAAAATGCATTTTTGGGTTACAACAAGAAAAGTAGTAAGAAATCAAAATTCAAACACATGCATGTTAGGAACTACATTCCAGGAGCATTGCAAAAAGCTGGTGGAGTTGGACTTGGGCCCGAGGAGACTACAAAGAAAAGCCTTGCTATGCCAGCCCAAGTCTATATGAGACTTCCAGTGTAGTTGGTGTATGAGAGAAGAAAAAAAGGGACACACAAGGCAATTAGAGAGAATTGAAGAAAGGTAAGCTGACGTGGTGAGATTAGGGAGAAAAGCTGCTAGAGGGAATATTATGTGGGAAAGGGGAGTTGTAAAAGGGAATATATATGGCTGTACTTTTGGGTGAATAGGGTGGAGTGGTTTTTTTTATCGGGTAAGAGAGATAGTGAGGAAGGGGAATCCCAGCTGCTACTGGTGACGTATTGCTCTTGAGTGGGTTTGTTGTTCTGTAACCATGTTTTGCAGATTTTAGTAGAACTAATATATAACAAAGAAAATTATCAATTTTCTCTATTTACTTGTCAGTTTCTTCTATTTGATTTTATTGTTGTTTGATCTGAAAATATGATGTATCAATGCACTTGTGAACTCTCAAAGGCATAATATGCAGAATTGATAATTATTATACAGTGCCACAAATATTTGAGCAAAGAAGAGTAGGTGGCGGGGAACAATGATTTCAGAATATGATGAACACAACCACACATGCTACAAACCCATTACCCATCTCCACAAAACGAGAGATATAAAACCACGAATATGTTAAACCACAAAACTGAAGGCAACCGCCATAATATTTCACAACAACAATTAACTTCCATAAACCATAAAAAGTTCTAAGCTTTTCAACCCTATCGGATTATTAGCTACATCCCTATACTTTGATCAAGACGATTTGTGTTCTAGAGTGGAACAAATTAGAAAATTTAATTATTTCCAATAAATTAATCAAAATAACGCATTGTTCAATAATAAATGGATCGATAATTACCAAACTAAGCTGATGAGTTAGCAGGGGCGTCACCAACAGGTTTGAATTCTGTCAACTCCTTGAATTTCAACCATGGCTTCTCCCAGACCTTGGCTTCAAACACTTTTTTCTTATCTCCCTCGAGCACTTCCAATGTTAAGTAGTACATAGTCCCAGCAACCACCTGATGCTTCGCATTTATCACTTTCACGAACTGCAGCATTGTATTCTGCCCAAAAAAAAAAAAAAAAATTCGGAAGAATCGATTAATCTCAAGATTAACACTAAAAAACGACACCGTTTTGAAGAATTCAACAAACAATTTTGCAAGCAGGGAAGAGAAGAGGAGAAACCTGTTTCTTGTTTTGCTCATCGACTGCGAAACGACCGAGATTTTCGATCTCGACACTGTTGGCTGTTCCCTCCATCTCACTAACTCCGCCTAGAGTCGTCATCGTTTTCGTTTTTGATTAGATAGTTTCTTCAACCCGTATGAATCTCGGCCAGGCCAACTGCTTTTATATCCACGGATATGGGTTAATTACATTTGGCTACTTCACTCGTATGGTTTCTTAAGTTTTGACATAAATTTTAAAATGAATAATTTTTGAGTCCCTCAAGTTTAATCTCATCTAATGGCTAGTCTTGATAATTTTAAAAATACCCTGATTCATTAATTACAAACCTACATTCCTATTAAAATAAAATAATGTGATATATTTATATAATTTAATGAGAAAAATTGATGCGAATTGATAAATAAAAAACTTATTTATATAATTTTATTTAAATTAAATGATTAAAATTAACAAATTATTATTTTTTTTAAATTAGCGACCTTTTAGTCCAAGATTTATCAAGAATTTGAATTCGTATTTTATAATATAATATAATATTTATATCCAGCATAAGTAATTTTTATTTTAAATATTTATTTAATTTTTTTTAAAATTAAAATTTTTAAATACACCGATCAACATAGATGAACAATATTTGCTAAAAATTTTAAAAATTTTTTATTAAATTTTATTAAAATAATTTAAATAAAATTCAATTTTAGTTTGCATACATTTGCATTTTGGTCAAGAATCAAAATTGTAAGGTCTATTTGATTATTTAAACAAGAGTTAGTGAGGTAGGGTTTATTTGATAAAAATAAAAACTATGTTTCTAATTAAAAATTTATAACAACACAGGGATCCAGATGTTATAAAGCCATATGGAAATAAATAAGTAAATGGATAAGGGACACGCAATAAGAAACGTAACGTATCCTCCTCTAACGCGTTGAGAAGAAATCTAATAAAACTTTGGTCAACGGCTGAGCATTGGCGACCGCCAACTATCTATTAGATCCATATGACGTGGCTTGTTCAGATTCCGTTAATTTAGAGGTTGTACGATAATTAATCTGAATGTGGATGCATAGTAGGTTTGCTCCGTATCTTGCTTCATTATTACGCATTTGAAGAGTCAAAACGAATGAAAAAGAACGTGGGTTTTTTATTTTTTATTTTTTATTTTTTTTTAATTTTTAAATCTATATAAGTTCTGCCTGACCTTCTTGTTTTTGTTTTAACTTGTAATTACATGCATTAAATTTATTTTTTAAAATTTAAATATATAAAAATTAGTATTACATTAATATTATATTTTAAATAGTAAAAATATTATATATTATATATTATAATATGATGAGATATAAATTTTTATTAATATTACAAAATTTGTGATTTTAATTATTTTAAATTTATATATTTTATATATATTAAAAAATTATATTTTAATAATTCGTACATAGAGTTGTTAAAAAAAATTAAATTAAAATAATACAATATAATAATATTTAAAATAAAAAATAATAATTTGATATGATACGTGAATTTATATTTAAATATTTAGATGAAAATATATGTGCGGTGAAAAAAAATTGGTAATTATTAATTTAAAAATTAGAAAATTTTAATAGTAATAACTTATAAAAATTAAGTTTAAGTGATTTTGTGATGTAATTAATTAATTTTTTGACAAAAAATTTTAAATTAGAAGTAGAAAAATCTCAGAGCACAGTACGGGGAGATGTTAAGGAAGATTAGGGGTAATTTCGTATTTTACTGGTTAGGTAGGGATAGGATTGCAAGTTTATGGACATGGAGATTGTATACATAATACCGAGTACTCGATGCATATTTTTGCAAGCAATAGCTTCTGTCCAGATTGGAGAAAAAGGTTATTGATGTAAATTTCCTTAATAGGACGAGGGCATTGATGACATGTACGATTGAAGCTTGGACGGTTAAAATCAAGCATTTAAATTCCTGAAACTTCAGTTGAATTGAACCTCACGGTTGCGGAGCTCCAGACAAAGAAACTGAAAGAATTAAGCGGCGGAGAGATGGAGGAGGATCAGTCTAAAGCTGAAGCAGAAAACCAATTGAATGTAACGAAAACCTTAATTTCATTCTACTCCAATTATGTCTGGAAACGAGTTACCGCTTTCTTTCCTTCTTACGACCCGAATTTTCTCGGGAAAATCTCCAATTTGTATCGTCAAGCATCACGAAAACGCAGAACTTCTCTCCCTCTCCCATTGCCTTCACATTCGCCTGACTCCTCTCTGTATGCTCTCTTATTCATTTCCTTTTCTTTTTTCTTCGTGACTTGTTTGGTTCCTTTAGAAAATGAAGAGAAATTAATTTTCTTGCGAAGGAAATGATATAAATTGCTTGTTGAGTTGAACTTTGTTAATATTTTCTTGTTTCCGGGAAGTATTTATTGCTATGTTATATGTTTTATAGGAAGTACTTTTGACTTCTAACAGCATTTTTGTTGACATTTCTCTTTGAAATGTTGTAATGTAAAAGTGAAACCTTTTGTTTTGCTTCCAACTGTAATTCTTATTGAACTATAGAAATTCTTCACATATGTTTTACACGTACAAATGCAGGGTTATGACAGAGGCATGTAGAATATGTGATGTATTGCTAGACATAATGGAGCACATCTTTTCGAATTTGCATATTATTCAGAATAATTTACAATTTTGGCAATCTAGAGCAGAGGTTAGTGACCCACATTCAATGGAACTATGTACTTTGCTATGTCCTAATTTTATATTATTTTTCTTCTTCATTTAGGATTCTAATGTTCAGAAAGTATACTTCATGATTTTTGAGAGAGGACCATTTGCTTTAATCAATGGAACAGCACAGTTATTACGAGAATATATCGCTGAGGGTTCTTCTATTCAACATTTATGCCAATTCGCGTCTGCTTACATATCTGAGAGGATAACTGTTTTAACCACCTTAAGATATTCTCTGGCTACATTTTTGGCAGAGGTTTGCCTGATCTTGTTCCTGTTCAATTTATATATTTTATGATGATGTTCTTTCATCTAGTACTTCTTCCTTTCCAATAATCACTTGTAATTAATTTGCAACTCCTTACATTCATGTGACATTGTGTAATTTATGCTTGTGCATGCAATGATTGGAGCGTGTAAAAACTCCCAGATATCCATTGCAACTTTATTTATAGAACTTTTATCCATATTATAAAGCTGTACATATTTATCCTCTCTGGGGCCAATGATTGTCTTGAGCATCTATGAGGTTGGGGATGCCCTATGTAGTTGATGTTGTTGGCTTGTTATGAGATATCTAGGGATCCAAGCTTTAGTGCAATGGCTGAATTACATTCTTGACTGCAAGAGTTCACGTAAGTGGTGCATTAAGGTGGCTATTTTATAGCTAGGATTCTGACAGTAGGCTATAATTTAATAATGCTTGATGCCTTACTGTTGAGAGATATTTTATTCTTTTCAACAATGATTGATATACTTATTCGTAACTTAATATCATCCATGATGTAGTTTAAAATGAATGCCAACTTTTCCAGAGATATCTTCACCACTGATCTCCTTGCAATTTGTTCTTAGTCTCTTCACCACTGATTCCACAAAGACTATTGTACATTGGCAATTTAACTGTAGTCGTTTTAGTTCAGCCATTTTATTTAGTTTCTCACATTTAGTCCGTATTGAGCTATACGCTTCTGTATACAATGGTAATTACATATGTATCATTTTTTTAAACAGTTAATAGTAGGTTATGGATTAAATCCTTGATAATGCAAATAGGTTTACATTGAAGTTGAAAAATGTGGGGAGGAGTTAGTTAAGGATCCAGAGAAGTTGTTGCCCTCTTTATTGGTCACTCTCAATGGTCTCTTCTCAAAATTGGAGGCATCCATGGGCCATCTGCATGCAGTGCATCAGGTAACTATAACAGTCACTTTTGCATAGTTTTCATTTTCAATTGTTATGTACATTTATGCTGTCTGTAGAGCATAACTAAGAATGGATTTTATTATTTGCTCCCCAAAAGAAATTTCAGATTCCATTGTTTTCTCATGCAATGGCTATGTAGGGTGACGCTTCTGTTGATGGGAGCTATTCATTTCCTTTACTATTTGAGAAACTGCCAGAAGTTAACCAAGAAGGGTCTGAGTGGACAGATTATGAAACTAAAGATTCTATTAACTTGATTTACCGAAATCTACAGACACTGGACATATACTTATCTCATATGGTATGTAATTTTTCCATCTTTTATGCTACTTACAACAATTTTTAAATTAATATCTTATGGAGATATACATTGCCTTCCTATCATCTCTCTTGTAGGTTGCTAAACACCAAAAGCCGAGGAAAATAACTCTACATTGGGTCCGCTACACTTGCGGAGCTGTTGGCCTATCATTTTGCTCTATTTGGCTACTACGGCATAGTAGTTTGATGGGTAGTTCTGACCTTGAGAATTGGATTCGTGAAGCAAAGGACTCAACAATTAGCTTCTTCAATGATCATGTAGAGCAACCAGTATGTTCTAACTTGGTTCTCCTTTTCAAGTGCTTTCACCTTAGTTCTAGGACACTATGGTGCTTTTGCTTGTTTTTGTTTCCATGAATGTTTTAAGAAAGCTAGTTGTATGGTAATTGATAAACTTTATGTAGGATTGATAAATATTTTCAGTTAATAATATTTTCTATTCAAAATACCAAGATTGAGTTTTTGTGATTAGAAACAAAATTTCCTTGAAAATATATGAAATGTACTGACGACTAGTAGTCAAACCTGTGCTGACAGAACAACACATTAATCAAAGAAGTTAGCTCTAGACAACACTCTTCCAATGAGTAAAATGAGAGCTTCTATAAAATCCTTCAAAATCCAGTTCAAAAGCAAACTTTATTTTATGCTAAGATACATTAATGTTGATTAAAGAACTTTGAACTTTTCTTGTCTTTTGTAGCAGATTACCAGTGTTCAATTTTTTCATGAGGAAAAATCCAAACTAAGGATCTGACTTTTGAAGGAGTCAATAATTTCCAAATTAAAAAGCTTAAGGACAAAAAATTGATAAAGATTGACTGTCAATCATCTTCTCAAAGAAACATTTAGCAGAAAAAAGTATTTGAAGAATTTAAAGGATAGTCTTAAATTCTTGTCCAAGTAAGAGAGCAATAAAGTGATGTCTAATAAAAAAACAGAAGTCCCTTTTCTGTAGTGAAGGTTTTGGGAAAGAAAAAAAATTCAGTGATCTCAATCAGTCAAAATTCTTGAAAGTCACAACAGGACCATGGATAGAATAACTTAGCATTAGACAAATGAGAAGTGTAGGAAAACAAAACACGGGTTATTCCACATAGGATCTTCTCAAAATCTAAATTTCTTATCCTTACGAAGAACTAAGCTGGTATGAGAGAACTTCATAATGTCCAAGACGAATAGCTTTCGAAGCACATTTGGGAGTCACCCTACAATCCTGCACTGCCCCAAGGAATCCTTAATGTTCTCATGCAACCCACATCTGCTTTTTACTACATTGCTACAAGGAATTTTGTTTTGAAAGGAAATCTCAAAAGCTATTTAATTAGGAAAGAAATATTTCTCACATCAAGATTGCCAAAGGCCAAACCTGTTTGGGTTAAGTAAGAATTTACCTTCACATAAATTGCTTCACTATATTAATGTAAGGGATTTTTCTTTAATAGTTGATAATTTGCTTTAAAATGCCAAAATTTTAGTGGAAATGTGGAAAGACTTATCATGGAATTGATTTTGTACAAAACAAAGAAATCTTACATATAGATTTTATTTATGGGTTCTAATCTAAAAGTTTAAGCCTTTTGGTCTAGTGGTAGTTATAACATGATATTAGAGTCGAGTTTGACCTTCGGGTCTCGTATTTTACCCCATTCTATAAATAGATAAATTAAATTACAATGAGTTGACCTTATGGTCTTTGAAACTTAGAGTGAATCAGGCGTATGTTTGGATCTATATGATAATTCTGTTGAATAATTCTAGCTTGAAAGTCAGAAGGTTATTTTAGGACTCAAATATTGTTGTGGGCCCTTAACTACTTTTAAGCTTTTCGGTCAAAACTCAACAAAATGAAAATCTTTTAATAGGTTTGGAAAGCATTTTGAATGTTTACAAGTGCATAGTAATTTGCAATACATGATATGAAGTTGATCATGTTTGTTTCTTCTTTTAAGTTTATTTGCAATAACATGAAATATGTGATAATATAGAAACAAAATTGAAAAAAAAAAAAATTTGATTCATTTGAAATTGGGATCAGCTTTTATGTAAAAGACAGGCTTTTGAGTTTCAGACAATGATATTTAAGGGTCTAACTGAATTAAAAGATATTTTACTGAGAAAGTATTCAATATGTAGAGGGCTCTCTGCTAGTTTTATTATTTAATTTTCAAATATGTATCATGTAGTACCCTGATTGAGGCAATTTCTATCTATTCTCCTTTCTTTTTTTTTTTTTTTTTTAAAAAATTATCCTAACTCAGTTCATCATCAGCTTCTGTCAATTAGAGATGAGCTTTTTGAGACATTTAGGAAAAGGCATAAAGGTGTGATGGAGATTGAAGAAGTGCAGTTGACTTCAAATTCTTTGCACAGGTCAGAGTCTGACCATGACACACACACACACACACACACACACTGTATTTTTGTGGATAAATATGGATAATAATGATGATATATAATAGTATTTTACTTTAATCACAGAAGATGTTTCCTTGCTATGAGATATCCATAGAAAGCATCCTGCTTAATGAACCTGCCAAAGCAAATCAAATTGGCTTACCGGAAACAGCCACACTGCATGCTACGTAATTGAAAACTGCTGCATCTCATATTGCCTCTCTTATACTAAGAGCTGGCCTCAAACTTATGATCTTAGTTACCCTCCAACGCATCTCATTCTGATATTCTAGTAAATTTGATCAAACCAAGGAAAGGCAATGTTTTTCTCGAAACAAAATATAAGGTCCAATTTATAGTGGGGAAAACCTAATAAAAAGGAAACTAGTCTTATTGCTTCATCTCCACTTTGGAATGCACCTTTCTCTCTTCGTCATCTCCTTTCTGGAGCTTAGTTTTACCATTTCTGGCATTGTTGTCAGAGGCTGAAGCATAAATTCTGGTCTTCAGTTTGGGCCTGTTAATTGAAGAATAAACTATGCAACCATAGTGCTGAAACATTTAGGCAATACTCTATACAAGTCCAGAGCTTTTCATGAAAGTTTTAAAGTTGTAGCTTGAGGCATTGCATGTGAACATGGAGAGAGAAAGAGGCCGTGATCATGGATTGAGAACGGCAAGTTGAGTAGAGCAGTTGTAATTAGCAAGAATAACTTGATTCCATGACTATATTTTTACGACTTTTTTCTTTTTCAAATTGGCTAAAAGAACTCATTTTCCGACCAGTTTTTAAAAAGAGCTTCAAAATAATAACAGGTAGGGAGGACTGGATCTTTTCATTTTGGTAAAGTCATAGTTTGGAGCTCTGAAAAAAAGAAAAGAAAAGAAAAAAGACGAACTCTTTAGTATCATTGCATTGTAGGAAAGATAATTCTGAACATATGCTTATTGCATGAAAAAAATGGTAATTTATAACGGTGTATATATGATGTTATGTTAGATAAAACTCTAATTCTGAGACTTCATCTCCCTCATTATTTTGGTGTCCAAGGCAATGAGAAATGTTTAGTAATGCTCTTCTGGGAAATAGCTGCAGTTGGCCTTCTATTTTAAGTCATATTACTAGCCTTAAATATCTGTTTCCTATTCCTAAAAATGGAGCAGGCATGCAAAGTTGCATAAGTTGACAGAAGATCTCTGGTTTGACATCAGAATACTAAATGTTTGAGTACTTTTAGGTTTGATTGTTGTATAACCTTATTGTCTTTATCTTCTTGGCATGCAGGATGTTATTGGCTTTTTGTGAGCAGACAAAAGGTCAAAAGTTGGCAGATAATGCATCAGACCAGGCTATGCTTGAAATAGTTATGTCCAGGTGGGATCTTCTTTGGTTGCTAAGTGGCAGTCAAATGTCATTGATAGATAAAACATTAAAGTTTCTTGTATAAAAGCTGTAAAGAAATTATGTTGTAGTTTCTATGTATAGGCTCAAAGTTCATCCTTCTACTTTCTTCTTTACCATTTTTTAAAATAAACCATTGAAGGAACATCAGTATGGGTTGCAACCCTTTTACTTATGGTGTAATTCTTGAGTAGTAGTGGTAAGATAAAACGAAATACATCCAGTCATAGAAATGAAGGAATTAAATAAATGATGAATAGTGATTTTCTCCCGTAATTCTCTCAATCTTTCTACCCTTTCTTCTGAATTTTTCACCCATTTCTTATTACTTTCAACCTATTCTCTCTGCTTTCTCGGCAGTGAGATAAATGAAATACACCCAGCGATAGTAATGAAGCAATTAATTAAATTATGAATACTGATTTTCTCCTCTAATTATTTCAAACTTTCTACCTTTTCTTCTGAATTTTTCTCCCATTTGCTATTACTTTCTACCTATTCTTTCTGCTTCCTTCTATTTTCCATTTCCTCCTTATTTATCTCTGTCCTAAATTATTGGACAAATATATCTGGAAAGTTAATCCTAAATAATTGGACATGCAAATATATCAGGAAAGTTCATTGATTGATTAACGGTGAAAGCAGATTTTTTGGCCTGTACTCAAAACTCAGAATTATTAACTTCAACTATCTGTCTTTTATTGTTGTAAGTGTTTTTGTTCCTTCTTATCTCTTAACTACTGTTGCATATATGTTTGTGTGAATGTAGGTATGAAAAAGAACTAATGCATCCTATTCAGAATCTTGTAAATGGAGAGCTTGCTCATGCTTTGCTCATCCAGGTAGTACATGCTGCTTTTGACTTTTATTTGCTGCTTAAAGTTCAGGTTATGTAACAATGGGTTCATGTGCTACAGGTTCAGAAGCTGAAACTAGATATTGAAACGTGAGTTCTTGAATTTGTATCCTAGACCAATAATAAATTTTATTGATGTTTTAGTTTGATTCATCATTCCAGGACCTAAAAATGTTGTCTGTACAGGGCAATGCTTGAGCTGGATCAGATTCTCAGGGCAAATGAGATCAACTTCGCCATTCTTGCTGCCTTACCTGCATTCTTTCTCTCTTTTGTCTTGCTCATGTTGGTGCGTGCATGGTTTAAGCAGGTAAGGAAATAGTGAAGCTCATTTT
>CP135553.1:9084233-9107040 GCA_032402905.1 Khaya senegalensis | reverse complement strand
CTTTAGGTATTTAAAACATACAAATTTACTCGTGGAAGAGTAAGAAGAAGAAGAGGAGGAAGAAGAAGGGTGAAGGGATGGCCATGGCGACCCCGGGTCAGCTTAACATTATCGAGTCACCTACTTGGGGATCTAGAAGCGTCGATTGCTTTGAGAAATTGGAACAGATCGGCGAGGGCACTTATGGGTTAATTTTTTTTTTTCCCCAATTGAATGTTTTATTTTTGCTTTTCATATTATATTTAAAATTTGTTTTCTATGCACGACTTTCTTTGCTATTGCTTCAACCATGTTATCCTGTTTTGATGAAAACTAGAAACAGGTAATGCGTCTTCTATATTTAGTAATGTCAAACCCCACCCCAACTTTTATGTAAGCGGGAATGAAACACTTTAATAGAAACCCTGTACAAAACCCAAGACTGAGAGTTGTGACTAGATGAATTAACCATATCTTCCCTGGAATGCTTGAGCACCATACAATGTGTGTGTGTATAGTAAACAGTCAAAGATGTTTGTTCAACAAAGAATAATCTGAAGTGCGGTCAACTTTTACTAAGCCTAAAAATATCCATTCAACCATTGTTAACCTCTGCAAGGTATTTGATAGGAATCTGTGATATTGTTCTAAATCCTTTGTTATTCTACCCACCTTCTAGGTATCTGGCATTTTCTTCTGTTTCTGGTGCACTTGAGTCATTCTTCAATTTTCACAATTTTATGGTATTATGTATTTATTTCATTTCTTTGTTTATGATTGTCATTAGTTATTAATCTTTTTTTTCCAACATTTGTTTGCCTTTGTTTTTTGAACCTTAAGAAAAGAAAAAGAACATTTGTGATATGAACAGGCTAACATAGCCAATCAAAATGAAGTGATTACCATGAAAGATGATATCAACATCTTGAAGGGTGATTGGGACCAATTAAGATGGACTTTCTTGGGAATGCTTAGATGATTAATTTTCAGATCTCTTCCAACATATTCACAGATCTTTATACAAGAAGCATAAAGAGCATTTAGACAAGTCTGAAAGAGTTTAAATCTTTGCATGGCACAAACTGACTATGAGCCAAAGTTTCTACTTATTCTTTCCTACTCCAAAAGTAAAATCTAGGATCCTGTTTATAAATATTGGTAGTACAGAGTAGTTGTCTCCTAAAAAACATCAAAACTTAGGAAACAACAATAACTCTTAACAAGATTGTTGAAATTTAGCTTTTGATTGACTCTTATATTTTTCCTTAAAGACTCTTGGAAAAATTAACACCAAAATGGATGACACTTTATACAAACACGCGCGCGCACGCACGCACAAATACATACATACACACACGCGCATGCACGCACAAATATATACATATACACACGGTTACATCTTACATCGCTAGTGAATAAGTCTGAGTTATATGTGATATAGCTTAGGTTCTTCTAACTAATTAGACGTGTTTTAAGTTGCAAAATTTAAGAGCAAATTTATGGCGGACTTTGTGCTCAAAGCGGACAATATTTACTCGATTATTGGGTTTGGGCTGTTGCACACACACACATGTATATATTTATGTTTTTCTCTCTGTAGGAAATAATACTTTAAGACTCCTTTGATTAAACTCTTGGACTCATCCATCGACTTTGAAGCACGCTATTTGGCTGGTAAATTTGGTCCATATTTGAATTAGATTGGTATAAATTGCTTTCGTTATGCCTTTGATTTGCTTTTAGATGTTGCTGCACTTGTCTCTATCACCTTTCACACTGTTAAACATAGCCCTGGGTAGTTTGATCAAAAGGAAGATTTCAATGATGACTTTAGTAGTCACCAGTTTGAGCAGAAAGTTAAGATTAACATCCCTGAATTTGTTAAAAGATTTTTTCTTCGTTGTTTTGTTGATTGTTTAGTAGCCAAGTAGGCACAAGTTGTTTGACATGAATGATGCCCAAATGTGTTTATTTTACTAAGTTGAGATTAGTTCTGCCAAGCAACATTAGCAAACCATCCATTGACGGGATGTCTAACTCAGAATCCTACTATCCTTTGGACTGAGGTGAAAGTCAATTTAAAGGAAAAATTAATGCCTTTTCCATACGTCAGATGTAAGATCAGTGACTCAACTTTTGGACAGCATCATTTAGCTTCACTAATTATCTAATCTAGTTCTTTTCTCCCTAATCTTTCTTCTCTTTTATCCTTTCTCCTTTTCCTTTCTTGTTTTATATCTGGTACTAGTGTAACTTTTGGGTTGAGGCGAGGAAATAATTTATAAGGTTAGTGGTTTAAGTCTAAAAATCATGCTAGACAAATTTACTGGCCTAAGCTGACTCCTATTACTTATTAATGTCCCTCATTGTAAAGCTGGCACTGAAATTTGAGCAGTTGACTTTCTTGATTTAAGTGGTTTTTCCTATATTGAAGGTGCACAGTAACTCTATGGTGGTTGGGCATGTTCCATATAGATAAAAACCACTCAAATCAAGAAAGTCAAATGGTGAGTGTGGATGTTTTGTAGATATAGAAATACTGTCAGTTGACATCTTTGAAATGCTTGGAAGAAAATGCTAATTAGAGATCATATGGAATATTTTGTTTCAATAATTTATTCTTGTTATCCTGTATGTCTTTTGGTACTGTGGTTGGTAATGTTGGAACTTTGTCTTTGTGATTTGTATTGCAGTCAAGTTTACATGGCCAGAGAAAAAAAGACAGGTGAAATTGTAGCATTGAAGAAAATACGAATGGACAACGAGAGAGAAGGGGTATGTTATTGCGTTGTTGTTCTCATTATTTTGTATTCATAAGCTAGAGTTTCAAATTGACCGTATCCTTATAGATTCATGCTTTTCCCGTATGTTTTTAAATCTTTTTCTTTCATAACCCAGAGTACAAGAGCTAATGATGGAATGAAGATAGAAATTGCTAAGTATTAGAAGCATTATGTCATCCTCCTCTTTATCATCTTCATAGATTCTTCTATTTGTTTCTTGCCTTATAATCCAAAAAGCTGCCATCATGCAGCACCTCCAAAGAACCAAAGCTTTTTGATCATCCCAAATGCACAAAATACTTGATAAATAATGAAATACAAGAACTAAGAATCAGCAAAGAGATTCTAGCTTCTTTAAATAGTTTAAACTCAATTTTGAAGCAATGGAAAAATGAAGAAACAAATGGAGATACTTATGCTGAGTTGAAACTCAAAGGAAAGCTAGAATGCTAATTTTTCCCCAAAGTATGTCAACATCCTCCTCTCTATCATCTTCATGGATTCTTCTCTTTGTTTCTTGCCTTATAACCCAAAAAGCTGTCATCATGCAGCACCTTCAAAGAACCATAGTTTTTTGAGCACCCCAAATGCACAAAATCCTTGATTAATAATGGAACACAAGAACTCAGAATCACCAAAAAGATTCTAGCTTCTTTAAAGAGTTTAAACCACAATTTTGGAGCAATGGAAAATTGAAGAAATGAATGATAAATACCCTCCAATTCTTTTTTTTTTTTCTTCCCTTTTTCACAAAACACTCCAATATGGAAACAAACATCAATTAAGCCATCTACTTTGAATGATATTCCAAGTATTAATGTCCTGAGAGCCAACAACCAAGCAAAAAAATTTCACCTTTCACAGAACATTGGGCTTGTATATCATCCTAGCTGGCGTAAACCAAGAAGATGAAGAATCCTTAACCAGTGACAAAGGACTTACAGAAGCATTTACCTTGTGAGTCTAGACTTCAAACTCTCACATCTCCATAAAGAAACATTTTCCCCGAAGACAAAACAGAAGATAGAAACCCTGTTTCCCAATTATTTTATTTCAAGTGAAATTGAAATTCCATCCCTTAGACAATTAGAAAATGCTGCACTACTTTTGGTAGGAAGATTATGAACTGCCGATATCCTTTGTAAATGAGGAAGGACAAAAAATGATCTTCAAAGAAGCATTGCTCACAAAATAAAATACTGGACTCATTGCTCACAACAGTTTTCAATAGAGAAACTAATACGGGATATCCTCCTGAGATAACTTTCCAAGGACTATGAAAGAGCCCTAACATATTTAGAATCCTAATCATTCAAACCTGGGCCCATGTTTAGCTTTTCTTGATTGCATGCCAAAGAAGCATATTTGTAATGATCATGAGATCAGCATGTTTTGCTCTTGATGATTACTGTTTTTATGTCATGATCTTTATTTTCTGCAGTTTCCCATCACTGCCATACGTGAAATAAAAATTCTAAAGAAGCTTCATCATGAAAATGTAATTAAGTTGAAAGAGATCGTCACATCAACAGGTAAGGTTGTCAAATTCTTTGCCACAATCTATGCTGGTTGTATGTTTTCTATACTGCAACAGCTTAGTTGTTAATCTGTTTTCCTTAGATATTTAAAGTGCTGGTTTGTTTCCCAGGTCCCGAGAGAGATGAACAAGGGAGGCCAGGCAAGTAGGCTTTTTTTTGCAGTTTTAGCCTATTATGTTGCTACCATGCAATTTCACAATTCTCTCTCTCTCTCTCTCTCTTTCTTTTTAATCATGGTTTTGGTTTTGGCAGTTTCATTGACTCATAATTTACCTTGGCATGTTCAATTATTTTAGTGTGGTAAATTTCTGACATTGGCTACTTCACTTGCAGATGGTAACAAGTATAAAGGTGGCATCTACATGGTTTTTGAATACATGGACCACGATTTGACAGGTCTTGCTGATCGTCCTGGAATGAGATTTTCTGTTCCCCAGATTAAGGTGTTACATATAGAATGGAGAAATGGCCATCAACTGTTTGATCAGTGACAATCTGATGCTTGACAGGGATGCATGAAGCAGCTTTATCTCATTTACTTTCCTTCTCCTTGCAGTGCTATATGAGGCAGCTCTTGACAGGGCTTCACTATTGTCATGTAAATCAAGTACTTCATCGTGATATTAAAGGTTATAACTGAAGCAAGGATTTAAGTGTGTGATATTTTATCATGATGTCAGGTATGTGAAGTTTCCTATTTGTACTGCAGGCTCTAATCTTCTAATAGATAATGAGGGTAATCTGAAGCTCGCAGATTTTGGGCTTGCCCGGTCGTTCTCCAATGAGCACAATGCGAATCTCACAAATCGTGTCATTACTTTGTGGTATAGGTAACGACTTTTGTCTTTTAAAGGAAGAGTTTGGACAAAAGTTGCAAAACTTCTTTTTCTTTTTTATTCGTATGCTTCATTTCCTACTACACAAACAAAAATCATGGAAAAGGAAAGGAAAAGAAATTGTGTCATGGACCACTGAATTAGTTCTGATTTGTTTTCTTTTGAGCAGACCTCCGGAATTGCTGCTTGGGACGACAAAATATGGTCCAGCAGTTGATATGTGGTCTGTTGGTTGTATCTTTGCTGAGCTTCTACATGGAAAACCGATTTTCCCTGGTAAAGATGAGGTAAGTTACCTCTGATGATATGGTTTTTATTGTACTTAAGAAAAAATATGGTGACTTGTGTTTAATAAAAAAAATATGAAAAAAGGTTGGTACTAAAACATGGTAAGATGATACAGTAAATGTAAAAAAATATATATGGAAAGATTATTTTGACTTATGAATAGAACCAAAGATCTTGTCTCTAGGTAGTTCTAAGTGAGCCAGACTTGCAATATTATGTTTGGATTGTTGTATATATTCTGTACAAGTGGGCCCTTGTTGGTCCATAGTTTGACTAAAAAGTAAATGCAAATTGAGGAAGCATGATTTATATTCTCTATATGAAAATTTAGTAGGCACATAGATTTCTTCCCTCTACTGTTGTCCCTTGCATTAGCTGTTGCAGACAAGACACCACTATCACTTATTTCTCTTCCTAATTATTTAGCCAGAGCAATTGAATAAGATTTTTGAACTGTGTGGAGCCCCGGATGATGTCAACTGGCCTGGGGTTACGAAGATGCCATGGTATAACAACTTCAAGCCAACAAGACCATTGAAGAGACGCATTAGGGAGGTTTTTCGGCAGTAAGGAACTTGACCCATTATGTTCGTGTTTGCTATAATTTGTGTAATCTAAATGTATTAACATTAGCCTAGATTTAATGACCTTTTACTCTCTTTGCTAACTGTGCTTGTTCTGCATTATAGTTTTGACCGTCATGCTTTGGAATTATTGGAGAGAATGCTTACTCTAGATCCTGCCCAGGTATTGTTTTATATGACACATTTTCCCTTGTATTACTTTTCAGGTCTATATATTGCAGATTGATGTTTCTATTTTGCTTCTTGCTGCTTTACTAGTCCTTTTGATTTCAGAAATTAATGGTTAATTAGTAGCATTCAATTTAATTTTCGCTTCACATTGAATCAGTCATGCAAAGATGACATTTTCTATTTTGAATAACTTGTTCTGGGGACTCACAAGTCATGTTGACTTTAGGAGCCCTGGCTCACAAGGAATTAATGTATTTAATGTCAGAAGTTATAACCTTACAATATGGTATGTATGATTGATTAAAGTTTCTTACTGTTTGTACAGGAGCATTATTCACTCAGAGTTCATTTTAACAGGATGTGGAACCTTTTGGATAGGTTTTGGTTAAATAAATAAAATAGGTCTTTGCACTGGGCATTCTTGTTGGTAGATTGAATTCTGATCAAACCCTTCCTGTAATCCAGTTGCAGTATTGAGTAAAATGATGTGAGCAAATTCACAATCAGTTTTCCCAAACTTTTACTGACCCGAAAGGTAAAAGTTTGTCTAAATAAATATTAATGTGTATCAGAGTCATGCCTCTGGCAAAGCGTTTGACAACCTTTAATGAACTTCATATGCAGCATGGGAGTATGCAAGGTACATTTTTGGCCAAAAATGTCAATTCTGTTATAAAATTGGTTTACCTAGTAAAAGATACCATCTTGAATTATAAGTCACTGGTTGAACTCGTTGATACATTCTCAGAATTTGGATAAGCTTGAACTCAACTTTTCTGGGTTTTATATTGTATTTTCAATACATTGGCTTTTCTTTTTTATGATGATTTACCATCAGAGTTGGATGCTAGCTCGGTTTAATTTCTGTCAACATAAAACATTAATAATGTAGAATATAGATTATTCTTAACATGTTTTCTTAGTTCAACTATCAACCTTCTCCATTACAATACCTATAGAATAAGGATTTTTTCTAAGTGCCCCTATTGATTTATTGAATTCTGTATCTCTGATTCCTTTCTTTCTCTCTCTTTTCTCTATGATTGTTTTGCTCTGCTCTTTTTCGGTCTTTGACAAAATTAAGAGAATATCTGCCAAGGATGCGCTTGATGCAGAGTATTTCTGGACTGATCCATTACCTTGTGACCCCAAGAGGTTTGCGTTGCTCTTTCTTTGACTATGCCTATTTCATTTATTAGAGAAAATTCTTACATACTTTCTGCTTACTCCATGTTTCAGTTTACCTAAATATGAATCATCACATGAGTTCCAAACAAAGAAGAAGCGGCAGCAGCAAAGGCAACACGATGAAAATGCAAAAAGGCAGAAACTGCAGCATCCACAGCAACATGCTCGACTTCCACCAATTCAGCAATCCGGGCAAGCACATGTGCACGTAAGACCTGGACCCAACCAGCCTGTGCCTGCTACTCAGCCACCATTTGCTGCAGGGCCTAGCCACCATTATGCTAAGCCTCGTGGACCTGCTGGAGGCCCAGGTAGATACCCCCCAAGCGGAACTAGTGGAGGATACAACCACCCAAATCATGGAGCTCAAGGTGGTGCTGGTGGTGGTGGAGGTTATGGCACTGGATCATATCCCCCACAAGGGCGAGGTCCACTGTATGGTTCTAGTGCCATGTCTGGTGCTGGTCCACAGGGTGGAGGAGGTACCGGTTATGGAGTTGGTGCTCCAAATTATCCTCGAGGTGGTCCCAATGGCGGTTCTGGTGCTAGTCGTGGCTCAAACATGATGGGTGGAAATCGTAATCGACAATATGGTTGGCAACAGTAATGGTATTGTTTGATGCTGATCCGCTATGTTACTTGTAGCAAGGCTTGGCAAAACCAGTTTCATATAATAAACTTGACGAGGATGAGTTGATGAAAGTTGGGCTTTTGTACTGTTGAAGATTTTCTCTAATACGAAAAAATTGGTGATAAGCAGGTGTGTCATCATTTTATATAAAAGCTGGTTTACCTTTTAAGGAATTAGTTTGGATTCAACAACATTTGTATCCACTAAGTTTAGTCAAGCGTTTGATGGTACAATTGTGACCACTGGCTATCAGCAATGTATAGAATGATTTAGGTAGTTTTATCATTATTATTATCACCTTTTTTTCTGAAATTTGAAAGCAACTGACTGTCTTTTTTTTTTTATGAACAAAATGTTGGTGCTAGTTCTTACCATGCTTGCTCATATCTGTTACATGTAGGTGTTCTTGTGTTGATTTATTGCTAATATTCTGCTACTAACAGATTGAACTCAAATGTTGATTCAGACAACGTTCAATGCAGAAATTGCTGATGGGTCCAAATCAATCTAATTTCATATAAAAGACACTGAAATTTAGAAGTGAAATAACTTTCCATATGTATAGCATTATCATTCTTGTTAATCAACGACATTACAACAACACAAACAATATGATTCATTTCTAAATTTTCCATGACAAATAGATCACCTCTCAGGTTGGGAAAATTCGGAGGGTTGGGTACAAGTACTTGTTGAAGCGGGTTCTCTATACCACTGATTAACTTCACGAGTTATAAAGCCGGCCTCTGTATCAAAAAACATATTCAGGGTCAAGAACCAACATTGGGATGAAATAGAACAAAATAACAGTCCGGACATCGAATAATCCATTCCTTTATCGTTATGCCACTTCTATACCAATATTCTATCCAATTTGGGATCCAAACATTCTCCCCCACCCAATCATGTAATGCCTTTGTTATGTGTGGCCAATTCTTTTTGGTTCATACTTTGCTTAACTCATCCTATCATTTGTAATTGACTGGGCACTTACCATAAACCTACAAACTACTTTACTTGGTGATACGACACACTCACCCTTGTATGCCCAGGAAACTTACTCATTTTTCTATCTTATGTGAGACCATAACACAATGCTTTTTTTATTCACTGCTACTGTGCTCATACCAGGCGCATGGATAGTAGTTTGCTCAAGCGCAAGTTCCAATGACTTGAAAAGTTTCAGTATAGCATTACTGCTCAAAACTAATTCTATATTAGATTCTATAATACATTATCTAAATTCTACATCTTCTATTATATTTCTATCAAACTAAGACTATATAATCAGAATCATCTTCTAATTCTATGTGAATGGGAAAGAATAGTTCTAGCTCTTAAATTATAAATGACATAATTTTCTGTTAAATTTAAATTTTGGTTATTTTTGGGTTCAGACGACTCAAACCTAATTCAATAGTAAAAGTCATTTGATTGGTGTCTCAGCAATCACATTATATACAATCAAGAACTAGTAAGCTACCAGGTCTATTACTTGAATCTTACCTGACAAAAACACATCCTGGTATTCATTATCATCATAAATAAACTGTGGAGGATCTGGGGAACCAATGCCGACAATAGTGCTACCGCTGCATCAAATATAGATAGCAGAAATGAGTTTGATACAACTATGATACATCATATATTTTTTTTTCCGATCAAAGAACAAAGAAATCAAATGGAGGAAACGAACAAGTAAATAAAGGAAATTGATGATTTTCTTTGTTATATTTAAGCTTTACTAAAATCTGCAAAACGAAGCCACGAAATAACAAACCCACTCAAGAGAAATACATCACCAGCAGCAGCTGGGATTCCCCCTCCTCACTAACTCTCTTACCCGATAAAAAAGAAAAATCCCCTCTCTCATTCACCCAAAAGTACACCCATATATTCCCACAAATATTCCCTCTAACGGCTTTTCTCCTTAATCTCACCACGTCAGCTATCCTTTCTTCAATCTTCTTTAATTGCCTTCTATGTCCCTTTCTTTCTTCTCTCATACACCAATTGCACTGGAGGTCTCATATATTCTTGGCCTGGCATCACAAGGCTTTTCTTTGTAGTCTCTTCAGGCCCAAATCTAACTCTACCAGCTTTCTGCACTGCTCCTGGAATGCAGTTTCTAACGAACTAACTAAAAGGATGAAATAGAGAGTCATGAACTCAGTTTCACTTAAAAGTTTACTTTTCTATACAAAAAGAATGTCTATTGTGACATGGAGTAACCATTTACTCCACGAGTTAGAGCTTAAGCTTATATTAAGAGGTCTAACAATAATAGTACTACAACACATCCCCAAATTTGCATGGCCAAATTTTATTAGTGAACTTGTCATTTAGACCGCAAAATATTGATCCAAACACACCAAAACAACACTTATAATTTTATTGAATAGCCAGGTTTTTGTAATTTGAACATGATCTGTCGATCAATCAGGCCATAGTGTATCATATTGAGAAACCATTAATCCCAAAGCATAAGCTCACATTAAAAGAAATTTAAAACCTAACCATTCTTATAAGAAGCTTCTATTGTTTTAAATAAGTCTCCCATCTTTTTCAGTTTCCTCCTTTTGAGTTAAATTCACCAACTTATCTGCACTACCAAGTTATGGACATTGATTAAGATCAAAAGTTGCGAGAGTTTAGGGTTTTGACTTAATAAAAGCATGCCAACATATGTTGCCTAATATATTTTGTACCTAACAAGGAAAGGTTATAAATAGATGATTACAAATTCCTTCGGGAAAAGAAATCTAGGTAACCACTGGATCTAGCTTGATACTTAGGGTTCATCAAATAATTCAAATTAGGGGGAGAATTAGGAAGAAAGAAATCACAAGAGAAGGGGGAAGAAAGGAATTACCAGAGTAGCGAAAGAAAAAATAAACTCAAACTCATCATCATCATGACCACATGTGGTACTGAAAATAATCGATCAAGCATTTCATCCTTATAATTTAATCAATAATTTCCTTAATAAATTGATTGTAAATAGATGCTTTAAGAGGAGTTGAATCATGCAGTTATGTTCAATATTTTACCATAAAATAGCTTTTGATAGATACAATCCCTCCCCTTATCCAGAAAGATACCAATCTATACAAAATTATTCTACAACCTATTCCCAATTTAGAAGTACAAAGAAAATAGAAAAGCCAAGAACAAATTCGTTGCATATGTACAATAGACAAACCAACTTGAACTTATGTAAAATGCTGGATTAGAAATTGATATTAAAATACATTTCGAGTGTCCATACCTGCCAGACATGATAACAGCATCATATTGTCCCCTGCTAGCAGCAATCACACGTTGTTTTAATCTTTTAAGAGATGGGAGAACTTCAAATGCTGGTGCTTCTGCAGACAACAAAAATATAAATCTGTAAAATGGTGACAGATGACAGAAAGAACTGTAGCAGTTCTATAACAGCAGTTTATTAACAAGAATCAGGCCTGAATCATTATACATCCAATAAATTTAGAATACCACCCAGGATAAAAGCATTGGTTGACACATGATGTCTGTGAAACCAATGTGTGCTTCAATATTTCACTTTTTTTTTAATTAGGATACAAAAAAAAAAAAGACCAAAAGTATATTAATTAAAAGAGTGAAGTTACAACTGTGAAATATATGTCCAGATAGGAGAGGAAAACAACCCTACAAAACAGATCAGTGTTAGATATGACCAGCCGAGCCTGACCGGATCCTACCAACTGATCTGTGCACCAAGGGAAGCATAGTTTGCCATATTTGAAAAATAAATAAATAAGTAAAGGCATGGTGAGTATTCCTTACAAACTCGTACCCAGATCATTGATACAAACATCTTGAGATAATCCGTTCTTTGATATCTTCTCAAGCAATGTTAAAGGATCAACTTTACTGGTTTGATCTAGTTGAAAACGCTGAGAAATCAAAACTTCTCTTAGCAATGATATACAGTAAGTACAAAAATATATACATACATACAAATACACACACACAGATATATATATATATCGACAAAACAGTCATTGATATGGAATAGAAAAACATAAATGGCGTTACCTTGTATACTTCAGCTGTGGAACATGCCTCCCTGGGCTTTGTAAGAATCATTGGAACAACCAAAGGTATGGGTGGAGGAATATCTTGAACAACCTGGAAAAATCAACTTAAAGCTCTAGTGATATTCAAAACAATGGAAAAATGATGATAAGCAGTTGCAATTCAACACAAGAACTGAGTGCATTTACGTGCTCCAAAAAGTATGATAATAGAATAGCTAAATGCAACCATGGCATTTTCTCAACAAAATGGTCAAATTACTCTTTCCATTCTGCTAGAAAAAGGAAACTGACATTTTCTAACTCTAAAGCCTATTGAAATATCACTTGGATAAACTGACTTGATTATCAACCAAACTCATTATCAGAATACACACATACTACATCTAAATACATCTAATAAATCTAAAATATGTAACATAAGAATTGTGAAGTCTCATAAAGACATTAGATATGACAATGATACAATGAGATACAGACCCACCCTTTGCCCCTCAGGAGCACTAGCATTTAAATTTCTCCAATTTTAAATTTATTCTCTGTTGTTATGCACAAAGATGCAAGCACCATAAGTTATAATATGTCCAGCAGACGCAAGTTCCCCAAGAACTAATTGAAATCTTTTCTAAATTTTTTTCAGATTTTCCTTTGTTTATTCTGCAAATGTAATGATATAGAAGAAAAATGACAATATACTTGCACTCAAATTAGTAACGTGTATACATACGAATATATTACATCTGTAAGATGCAAAGGTGATCCATACTTATAACCTAATAATTACATCTTAAAATTAAACAGCTTTTACATTGAATTACTATGTGTATAACTCTAGCATAATATCTCATCATTTACATCTTCAGAAAATTCTTAACTACATGCAGCATGCTCTGATAAAGATGACAAAAAAATATTAGTCATTAAATTGCAACAGAATTTCTGGAAAATTGAGATAACGTTACTTGCATTGCCATCTTAGTTAGGCATTCACAATGAAACTATGAGACTGATCAATTGGAAATCAGACAAGTTTTGATTCCCTTGCAAACAAAACACTTGAAGCATAATTTTTCCCCAAAAGTAAGTGCAGTATAGCACCTAATTTCTAGTCAAATTAATTTTACAGGTAATGGCTACTTAAAATTCTCAAAAGTTTTAAGTGAAAATGCAATCAAATATATGATTCGATAAATTTTGAATCTGGAATGGAAGAATAAAGTAAAAGTGCCTTAAAACTTTATTAGTACATAATGAAGAAAGCAAATGAAGAAAGTCTGGACTACAACAGCCCTGACATAGTAACTGTTAGTCAACTTAAGAATGATGGGTCTGAAAGAACGGGAAATGCAAACAAATGTAGCACCTTACATAGCACCAATTATTCCTTGTACTATTATACATGTAAAATAATGAAAATAATAAGCAGTGCCATTTCATGCAGCTACAGAGCCTGAACTGAAAACAGAAAAGGACAAACAACCATTAGCACCATTTTGTAGAAACAAAAACATACCTCACCTCTACCAGTGCAATAAGCTGCTCCATGGGAGAAAAAGAAGGGAATATCTGAACCAATCTCACTTGACCATTCTTGGAGTTCCTTCTCGGTGGCAACACCACCATTGAATTGATTTGCTGCCCAAAGTGCAGTAGCTGCATTACTGCTTCCACCACCAAGGCCTGCCCCACTAGGCACTCTCTTATCAAGATGAATCTGCAGACAAGTTATACAAGAATATTCACTGGTGACATTTTCTGGACACTATATTGTCTGATGTAAATTGAATTTATATTAAAACCTCCATAGAGATGAAAATTAATCAGAATCACATTTTACCCAAAAGAAGTTGTCACTGCCGGTCTTCTTCCTATAAAGATTAAGGGCTTTGATTATCTGTCAAAGCAAAGTTTCAGAAAGACACAGGATACAATGAAAAAGAGAGAATAAGTGTATATTAAGTTTATGCCTTACCAAATTTCTATCATCAAGAGGTATTCCTGACACATTGGTTGACAAACGATCCTTGGTCTTCATTGGTGACAAAGAGAACTTAATATTGTCACCTAAACTAATTACCTGTAGCCGCAAATGGGGTCAAAACATGACATTGCGACGATGATCAGAGACAATTGGGAAAAAATATATCATGAGTAGAATTGAAGTGCTAATTAAATAAAACAAATCTAACAAATTACTATAACTATTTTCATAGCTACAAAGTAGTGTGCTAAAAAACAGTGACTTTGGAACATCTTACATGAAATAGAGACGCCAAATCGTGATACCCATCTTCTCTCTTGTTTGTAATTCTCAAGAAAACATTTATCTGTAAAACATAAGCCATCAAAGCCCAGCAAGATTTTTTTTTTAAAAAAAAAAAATCAAAGTTCAAGCACAATAAGTTATTACCTTGCAAGGAGAGAAGAGACTGAGCCTCGAAAGTGGAGCTTCCTCGTCCACTTGATCTGCTAACTTGTTTAACCTTTCATCAGGATCATACGTTATCTAGTATTTCCAGAAACACACAAAAAAAAAAAAGAAGTTAAAATCATAAAACTAAAAAAAATTAAAAATAAATAAAGCCCAAGAAGGAGTAGTCGAGAGTAAAACCTCAACTTTTTTGGCGCATTTGACAAGTTGAGTCCTGCTAAAATGAACTTTTGGTTTGAAAGAAACAGGCCCATATGGCTTAACCGAAGAAAGATTGCTTTTTGAGAAGGAAGAAGAAGAAGGTAAAATGAATTGGTGCCGGTGACTGCAGATGAAATGAGATGACGCCATGATTCTCTACTCCCAAATGTCTCTGTGTACTCGCATAAAATTGCCAATTCAAAGGCAATCAATTTTCTACCTAACTGTGTAATATGTTATAAATGGTATCAATTGGCAAAAAGGAATCAAATTAACAGACATTTTTATTTCCTCGTTATTCTCGTGGTCATGGGCAGGCAATCAATAGTACCTACTGCCGACGAAATTATCCAAATTATTTGCTTAAGAATGTGTTGTAAAATGTGGACATTGCCCAGTTATTTGAGTTGATGGGTATCTTTCCTATGCGTGTCTGGTAGCATATCTGGTATGGATACAGAGACGTTTTCGGCCATTGGATTTGAACGAATCCAACGGCTGAAAGCAAAAGAAAATTTAATCGGGCTCTTACCAGTTATTACCATTAGTTAAGGTAGCAACGTCTTCGACATTAACCTATAATCCTCATTATGTGATCAGAACTGAATAATAACCAGTACTTCAGCCATGGCTTGCCAAAAATATCTCTCTCTTTGTTTATTATGTTTCTTCTCTTACTACAGAAACAAAATTCCAATAAAAGACAATGTTCTGCCTTTTCTTCTTCCCTACAAATCCCAACATTGTTATCCAATCAAGAATTCACCATCAATTTCTTCATATTCCTCCACCATCACCATTTCTTCAACTCAAACCACTTCAACACGAACTACATTCTCAATCTTCTCATTTAGTACTTGTTAAATGTTTCTGTCAGAAGCAATCCACTACCGAACAAGAGTTTGAATTCGAAAGACAGTTCTCTAATCTTCACAAAGCCACGTTGAAGAGTTAACCTGGTAAAATATTCTGCTATTTACTGCATTTCGGTGCGCGAAGCTGTTTTGTTTTCATTTGGGTGGTTGTGCAAATGATCATTTGTTGTTTTGTTTCCAGGAAGTTTATCCGGTGCAATTTTTCTTGTCGCCGGAGCAACTGCATGTAATTCTAGTTGCAACTAGAGAGTACTGCTTGTTTTTATAGGTGGGGGGTTTCTGTCGATTCCTGCGGTGACACGAGAAAGAACCTGTAGTTGATATAAAAGACAAACGGGCCAAGCGCAATGTAATTATCAGGCCTATCATTTGAACCCAACAATCAAGCCCAATTCTCTTCCAAAATGTATCCGTTACCGAGCTTTCAAATTGTGAAAAGAACACAGATGAGTTGGTTGCCTTCAATACAATATCTCTGCAAATTCCCGGAGTCCTTCGTCTTCGCAGGGCGGCCTTCTTTCCCATTTTCAGTCTGAAAAGTTATTCTTGTCTGTTAGCTCTTTTATATTTCTTGTTCTTCAAGTTCATTTGGTATGTGAGCTCATCGAGTTTCACTCTTCGCTTAGGTTGTATTTCCTCTTTGAGAAACATCAACACAAGCAAAATTCTTTGATTCTTTGTTTTCGGCATTAATTTTAACTCCTGGGTTCCGGGCTTCTTCAGTTGCTGTCATTCTTTGTTGGGTGTACATGTTAACGATAGAAGCATTATGTGAAAATATTTCCAAATTTCTCATTTCTTTGTTTCTGTCTGCTATAGTGTTTGCAAGTTGAAAACTTATTTCTGCAGATTGTGAAAGGCTTGCTGATTGCTGAAGTAAATGTCCAAACAATGTGTGAATTGGGTTCCGGCGGCGCATATTGGTGACTAGTTCCTTTTTTTTCTCCCCTTGTTCAGCCATTAGTGAAATTGGGTTGGCTTCTTTTGTGTGAGTATAAAGCTGATACAATTCATTTTCCCTATGGCCATTTTCAGTGGCCATGAGAACTCTTTGTACAGTTAGAGTTCAAATTGTAGGGTAGGCAGATTTTAGCTCATACTTTTCTTGTTAATGTTAATAAGAATTAAGAAAGAGAAAGTAATTTCAACATTCTTTTCTACTGCAGTCTCTTTATCATTTTTTTCTGTTGTTAGTCTTTCGAGTAACTGCTTGGTGTTTGAGAGCACATGAAACTTGATTAGGTCAAGTTGCCTAAAACCGTTGCCTTAGACGAACAAAAGAAACAAAACCCAGCTAATCAAGGCAAATTTAGTAAGCATATATTGTTTATCGTATTTTTCTCATAGGACTACTTCTGTACTTTACTGGTTGCTGACACAATAATTTTGGTGGCTTCTCCATCCCAGGATTTGTTTTTTCTTTCTTATTTTATATTTTGAAAATTATGATAACATGTCACCAGTTTCTCATAATGCCAATTCAGAAGTTTTTTTCCCGGTCATCACGAATCACATTTTGACTCTATAATTATTGAACCAATTACTTCTTACCTAGGAATAAAATTTAGGTCAGTGAGCTTAAAACTGTGTACATTGCGAACTACATTACCTTCGCAAGCAAGTTTATAGACGCACTTAAAAACAATTGGAAGACCATGAGGTGAGAGCACTAACCACCTATATGGCCTTGTATAAATTGGTATGTGCTATTTCATCAAACTGAGACAGTTTGTTGTTCACTTGCAGCTGGGCATACATATTTATACATTATGCCTTTCTTGTTGCCTATGTGGCTTGATCTTCAGATATTTTGACAAATTTTCTTGGCATTCCATTGTATGTACTAATTATGCTCTTCCTATGTGGCTAAATATTCTCTGCCTGTTTATCTTTTTAATCTATAATTATTTAATCAGCACTTTGTGGATTATATTTCAGGAACTATAGCATTTTTTGTTAGGTGTTGATGGACATCATTATGATTGCAGATGGGAGAGTGCAACATTATTCTTATTGATTTCGGGGGCTTGTGCTGCTTAAGAAGGTTCTGCTGCTTTATTAATATTTTCAATTTGATAATTCTAGTAAAATCATAACCTCTTCAATATCTATCTGATAATTCAAATTATGCCAACCCTCCTTTGATGGAGAAATACTAATGTCTTATTGACATAAAAAGTGTGTATGAGCTGGGTTGCATTTACCTCCGGGAGCCTTGCTATACCATCTCCTCATTCACATTATCTTGATTACAACATATAGGTTGCGTCTCATTTATCTTCCACATGTCTAATTGTTTTCTTTTTTTTTTTTTTTTTTCAAGTTCTTTTGAGTGACAAAGTTTGAAGACCTGGTCCCATTCAAAGAATGACTTACCACTATATAATTCCAAGGGCTTAGTTGCTTGATTTAGTTCTAGCTTATCATAATTGGCAAAGCTTTCCAATTTGTTATACTACTTACCACTATTTAATAGAAAGTTTAGTCTATGTTTGAAATGAAATAGATATCTTGAAATTTAGTGGTTTTTACTGAAGAAACTTGAGGTTCATAGACTTGATGAGATATTTAGTTCTTGAATTTACATTGCTTCATCAGATAAATTCTTACCTCTTTGTCTCTTTCGTGTAAATAAATGGATGCATCAATCAACTAAATTAGAACTCACTTTCAACTTACCATTGATTGTAGCAAGAGCTTTATTGGTGCTGTTAATGGGCCTTTCGCACTTGGAATCATTGGTTTATTCACAGTTCTTGTGGTAATTTGGTAACTTTATAGTTTCAAATGTTATTATCCTTATGTGACATTGCAGATTTATACTTAAAACCAATATGATTGTGCATGCTATGGCATCTTGATAAATCTAAAAAAACTGACTTCTATTAATCACAGTTATGTCAACCAATATTGCCTCCTAGAGGTGATGACTAATTTGCAAAGGTTGTTCCTACAACGGAAATTATTCTTACTAGTTCTTGCATAGTTTGGAAATTGAAAAGTCTTAGCCAATCCTTTATGTGTAATAGGGTCATGAAACTTGAAAATTTTCAAGTCATAGCTTGGAATGGATGGGATTTGTGCATGTAAGTTCACTGAGAAATGAAAACTATGAGAGAAATTCCAAATTCACTTAAGATAAAATGATTGTTTCTAGGACCTTCCATGCAAAGTTGGGGAACTTTATTGGCTTAAAAGTTTACTTCTAGTGTGAAGTTCATTATTGATTCACCCAATTAGTTGCTATAGCCATTGTGGCATAGTAGAGCACATAGGTATGAGTTACAAAAGGATCTTTTATTGCATTAGAAACTATGTTATGGAAAAGTCAACAGTTTGTAGAAAAGAAAAATCAAACAGCAACAGCAACATTTAATCTTTTTTTTCATAATTAATTACAAGCATGCTAAACCAAAAAGTGATTTGCATTCACTAGTTTAAACTTTAACACTGCATTAGTCAACTATTTTTTTTGATTTTCTGTTAAGAAATCATTTCCTCTCAAAAGAGTAAGAACACTAGAAAATAGAATCCCAAATTATGTAATATTTCTTATGTCATTTCTTATGTCATCTAGTGCTTTAGTATTTCTTATATTTATTGTCATTTTTATGCATTGATAGCACTTCAAAATGATGTTTTCTTTAAAGTTGTTCCAATGAGTATACCCATTATTGCACATTCATTGGTTTACCAGGTAACATCAATACATCCCCAACCTACAGTGAAATCGATATTGAAGTAATTGAACATATTATATCTATTTTGTTCAGAATGTAGGGCCTATCCATTGTAGAAATATTGAAGGAAACTTGTCAAAGGTAAGGTGTCGTATCTTTTCATCACACTTCTTGATTCTAAACATAATACTATTTCGATGTAAAAATTTTTAGCTCAAACCCTAAAACACCCCATACTATTTGGACGTGAAAAAAGAATTTTAAATTATGTAATGCCTCTTTGTTATATAGTTCTTTGGTATTTTTTATATCTATTGTCATCTTTATATATTGATAGCATTTCAAAATAATGTTTTCTAGTGGCAATTTTATTTATGGACACATTATTGCACACATTACATGAGTAAGCTCTTTCTCTTAGGTAGTTACCTTTTGAAAACCTTCAATTTTTAAAAGTTGACTTTGAAGTTGTTCTTATGAGTATACCTATTATTGCACATTTGTTGGTTTACCAGGTAACATCAATACATCTCCAACTTATAGTGAAATCAATATTGAAGTAGTTAAAAATATTATATTTATTTGGTTCAAAATGTAGGGAATTTCCTTTGTAGAAATATTAAAGAAAACCTATCAAAAATGAAGTGTCATATCTTTTTATCACACTTCTTGATTCTGAACATAATACTATTTAGATGTGAGAATTTTTAGTTTGGACCCTAAAACACTTTATATTATTTGGATGTGAAATTTTTTAGTTCGGACTCTATAACACTTAAGGGAGATAAAATGTATTTTATATAGTGAAAAACTTAAATTATTAATAAATTAAAATATGTTAAAATTTGTTAACTCTAAATTAATAATTCTCAAACAATTTGATAACTTAAGACTACAATTACAAACAAATCCTAAAACAATAAATAAAGGTACATCAAAGACTAGAATTTGTTAATGAAAGAAAATTTTATAAAGAATTTTTTTGAGGATAAAAACTCTTCAAATTGATAAGAAGAGACACTTAAATAATCTACTAGTAAAAAAAATTTACAAATGGTAATTTCTTATAAAAATTCTTAGAATTCAATCCCAACTAATTTACAAAATAACCCATTTTAAGCAATCTAATTTTAAAAAAAAAAAATTCTTAATGGAATCCTTAATCGACCAACAATGATCAAAACTCTGAAAATTTATCAGTTAAATTTAAAGTATAAAGATATAGTGAATGATTATCATGAGAAACAACCAAACAAACCTCTTTCATTGGAAATAGAATGATTTCTCTTGTAAAGAAATCAAGAAAGAAAAACCTTATTGTACTTAAAGATGTTTTTTCTACTCAAAAAATTTAAAAATATAAAGTGTTCATCACATTTATTAAGTTAAACATTTTTAAGAATTTATATTCTTTTTTTTATATATAAAATTACAACTCATGCGTTACTGTTCACTCTTGAACATTATATTAGCGCTAAATTGGTATTATGATACTGTTTATCATTAACATAATCTCCACATGTAACCGTTTATAAGTAATGTTTATAATACTATTTACCACTAAAGCAAGAGATGGCACATACTTGAAGTTAAGTCACTATTCATAATTGTTCACACAATATTATTGTGCACTACTTGAGTGTTAGGTTGGCCTGATCTTAATGCCACGATTATGGATATTGTTTACCATTCATTACTTTGTTTATCAAACATTGTTTACATGCTCATCATTATTCATCAAACTCAACTATTTTAAGTTATCTAGCTGTTTGTTTTAATGTTTTTCAATAAGAAAGAAAAATCATTTTGTATTGTCCACCATAACCTACCACAACAAGAGCAAAATTTGCTCTTGGTTTCTTTCCTTTTTTTTTTCTTACGTTTTTTTTCTTTTCAAGACTGCAATTGTTCGAGGCACATCTATATTCCTTGGTTTATTTCTTGTATGGAATGCTATTATTCTATTTATTTTAGGTCCTGAGATGGGCAATGATCCATTTCAACAATTGCAATCTTCCAATCGAGTTGTTGGAGTGAGTTTTCTTTACAAATTCTTATTTCTTCTTGAACATAACTTCAAAATGATTTGAATGCAGGGGATTTACAATGTTTAGATTTTCTTATTCTGCAGCCTATAATAGAGGTTTTCTCAACTCTTGTAATTGCAACGCCTTATATTAGATTTGTTTTAGGCATTTTTGACTTCTTTGCCAATTGTAAGTAGCTCATTTTTTTATCAAGCTAAGCTGATATCTATTTGACTTTCTTCTTTCTGCAACTAACTTTTGTTTTATCACTTAGCAACATACTTACTCACATTAGAAAATTAGTGAATAGGGAAAACAATTTTATGACATTAATATCTATTTTTTTTTGAACCACAGACTTGATAAGTGAATTCAAATTTTAACCTTTCCCAGTTCATTAACTTTTGAACTTAAAAGCCTTGATCTTGCAATACTCATTTTTGTTGGCAATAGATTATTGAATGGCTATCACATTATTAAGTGTATTGGATTTTACATTAAGGGACGTGATGCTGCACAAAGGAAGTCTCAAAGGACAAAATTAGACAATACAAATTTGTATGTTAGTATTATAGGTTCTCTTCAATTCAACAAATATAAAATTTTATCACTAAATAATCTTACTTTTGTCCTTTTAATCATTGACAAAAATGCATCAAATAATAAAGCAATGACATGTAAGTAAACCAGAACATACATACAGTGGAAAAATAGAAAATATTTTGTTTGTTTACTAGGATCTATGCGATATATATATATCAAACAGATTTGACCATATCTCTGTATTAGACGACTTGTCAAATCATAAATACAGATTAAATGCCTCTGCATCTTTATGATATCAACACGATCGAAAATTAACTTATTGTGCTAACTTCTGTATTTAGAGTGTCGATTATTTTTATGTATTTTACTCTTGAGAAAAGAAAAATATGTAAAAGTAAAACCCTAGGCATACCCTAAAAACATAAAATATCATATATTTATAATACTATTTTAAAATTTTGATTTAGACTTAAACTATTAAATTGAATTTTCTTTTAAAACATAATTTATTTAGTAAAATATGTACTAACAAATTTAGTTTAATTTTTATATTATGAATTTAACAAATTCAATACTCAATAGGAATGTGTAAAACCGAGTTCGATTCTAATTTCATGTAAAATCAAAATTTACTCTGTTTAACAAAAGTATCATATTTTTTAGTTCCGTTCTATTTCTGTTCCAAAATAAGGTATTCTATTTATTAATTATTTTAATTTTATAATTTTTAATTTTGAAAAAAAATTCTTGAAAAAATTCAAATTAATGATATTAAATTATAAAAGTAGTGACATGTGTAAATGAATAATTAAGTGAATGAAAGATAATAGAAATAATTTATAAAAAAAAATTGATATATGATAATTTATTTAAAAAAATTATATTATTACTCAACTTAATATTACATATCATAAAAAAATTATTTTTTTCAATAATAAAATTATATATCTAATAATATTATACCGTATATATATTTATTTATAATAAT